>WOUH02002541.1:0-19916 GCA_009936405.2 Stevia rebaudiana
TGCATATTATAGACCGGTTGACTCGATCCTGCCGCTTGACTGACCCGATTAGTTGGCAGACCGCCCCCTGGACCGGCAGGAGGCCGAGGGCCGGGGAGCGGGGTGTCACATCACCTCTCATGTATTGTCCGCGAAATTTAGTCGGACAATTTCTCCAAACAAAACGTGTACAATCGATGCTACCTAGCATACCCGAAATTCCATGTCTATCTTCATGTGCTTCATATAATAGCGCAATGTCGTAGCTTGTTGGTTTCCGTAAGAATTCACTGCGGTATAATTTAATTATAGCATTAACAAAATGCTCCAGGCATTCACGCGATGTTCTATTTGCCATGTTTAAGTACTCATCGTACTCATCGGGAGTATTACCGGTTGAGAGTTGTTTAACCGCCGACGTGCATTTTTGTAACGGCGTGAAACTTTTCCTCCCTCTTGCGTCCATTCCCTCTTTAATATAATCAAACTTAGCTTCTATGTCTTCCACAATTTTTAAAAACAACCTCTTTGACATCCGAAACCTTTCGCGAAAGATGTGTTCCCGTATACCGAATCGGCTACGAAATAGTCTCTCATGAGCTTCTCTTGAGCTTGTTCACGATCACGTCTGATACGTGTTCGACTTGATGTAGCCATGTCACCTAATTCAGCTTGAGCTTCAGCAACAACACCCGCTAAAAATTCAAACTCTCATCCCCCGGAAATAAACTCGAATTCTTCGGAAGGTGAGTTGGGTGGGATATAAATGTTAGGGTGGTCCATTTTTTGGGTGTGGGTGAAAAAAAATATAAGTTTTTTTTTTATGTGGGGTTGAAAGAAAAATATAAAAGTTATGTGGATTTATGGGGTTTATTTATATGGTGTGTTAAAATTGATTATTTTTTTTTTAATTATAAGGGGGTAATGGTCAAAAAGGGGGCAAAAGTCGAAATTTAAAACTTGGAATCATCAACCCGACTCGGCAAAACCTAGCCGCCCACCCAATACCCGCCCTATACCCGCTACAGTGGCAGTAGTGTTGCCGCGCGGCTTCAAAAGCCGATTACCTTACCCTATTGGTTCTCCTTGTACACTTAGGGTGGAGGGAGTGGTCATCGGCAAGGGGGTATGGTACTTTACCCTCTCGGCAACACCACCGCCACCTCCATCGGCTACTTTATATTTGGGTGGAAGCGACTTTTTGCCGAATCGGCAAACTCATTTTGTGTTTAAAAAGTGGTACATTGTGCTTAAAAAGTGGTACTTGTGAATAAAAAGTGGGAGGGTAGTGGGAGGGTACCATTGCCACTAATAGAGGATACTTGAGAGGGTAGTTTAAGCATTTGATGTGGCATAACTTGATTGGGTAATTTGGGAGAGTAGTTTAGTTTGGAAGGGTACCACTCCCTCCACCATGGTAACAGTGTGACAAAAAAGTAAAAAAGGTTTTAAGTTATTCATTATGTATATTGAGTAAAATAACATTCAACTTACGTAGTTAGTTTCTCTAAGTAGACTTGATTTACAATATGAGAATATGCGCAATTCAGTTCTTTCTATATATCCTATATATATGCAAAATACCACAAAACACCCTTTTGCAATTTATGAAATGACATAGATACCGCTCATACATTAATTCTAGAAAAAACATCATCTGACGTCATTTTGACATTTCAAAAGACGATTTGGTGAGTAGATATTATTATGTGTTAGAAAGTTAGAATGGTATCATAGCCACGATGATGATATATAAGTTTGTTTTGATGTGAAATAATGTTCTCCATTCATGTTTTGGGGTCTTCTTCACATGTGTTTGGTCCCAAACATCAAAAGTGTTACCTCATCTATATTATTATGAGCCTTCATATTTTTCATCTCCAATAATATCAACTTCGATTTTTTTTTTAATGTTTTACCTGACTTGGTAAAACAATTAATATTAGTACAGTGGTCGCACATGATCAAATTCTTATATTTTGACATGCGAAAATTATGAATCCGATCTTTGTTCCCGTATATGTGCATGTGTGTGAGACTATAGTTGTATGTTGCCTTTTCGTTTGAGTTGGGTTGATGGAGACCTTACCCTAGGCCGAGTAAAACTAAGGGCTAATTTAATCATGCGACGACAAGTGTTGATTGCTTGTAGCATGCCCCCTAAGGCTCATCGGTGTGCGTCGTGCTAGAGTGAACCTATAAAGATGACTATTTAAAATATAGTAGCGGCCCTAAGACAAAATATGTATATTTAAAATGTTTTGAATGTGTTAGAATATGTATATATCAAGTCAGTGGTAGTAGGTTGATCCATGCGATGATGGCGCTATGTATGCACTAATTTAATTTTTAATTATAATCTAGTGTATATTTTCTAGAATAATATCATTACAAGTTTACAACATGTACCTTGAATGACTCGAAATCACAAAATGGAACACATTATTAACCACCAAAATGTCTATTTGAAGACAAGTGTTTATACATATAATGTTGGGTTTGGAGGGTTGCTAATCCAAATTTGTGTGGTTGTTAAAACTTGAAAAGTGTTACTTCATCTTAATATTGTCATTCACAATATTTGGACCTTCGTGTTTTCATCTCAAACGATATCGACTACCATTTTTTCCGTTTTTTTTAAGGTTTTAATTACCTAATTTAGTAAAACAATAATTATCGAGTATACTTAAACACAGGCAAATGCACATTGTTTAATCTTTATATATTATTTTCTCGGAAGCATATACATATGTACTTGTGTGACACTATAGTTGTATGTTGCTTTTAGTATGAGTTAGGGTTGATAGAGACCTTACCATGAGTAAAGTTAAGGGCTTTAATTAATCATGAGACCACAAGTGTTGATTGCTTGTGGCATGCTCGTCGTCCTACTAGCAGTGAGCTTATAGAAATGGTTGCAACCCGGAGTCAAAAATATGTATACTAAAAAGTTTTAGGGGTGTTATGAATATGTGTATTTTACAGGGTTATAGGTAGATGAAATAATGTCGTCTGGCCTATATAAAAAAACTTGTTGCAGTTGTTGTCATACCATAAAGCGTACTTCGAATCACAATAGTATATCCGGAGTATGTTGTGAAAATGAGTGTTAAGAGAAACAAAAAAATTATGTTTGATCAACTTAGTTGTACGGAAAAAGAGTGTTGAAAATTAGAATTATTATATATGATCGCAACAATAGATAAATTAATTGCATCACAAGTTCATAACAGTAAAAGCTACGATAGACAGTTAATCAGACATCATGATCCGGAGATCTTAGAATAAACTTTTCTATTCCTACAAGTTACAAGTAAAGCTGTATATATTTTACCCTTTTCAGAGCATTCACATCAATATCTCTATCTTTATCTCTATAATTCACTAAAAATTACTACATTTTCTCTCTCAAATTTAATTAAATAATAATTTTTTATATCTTTATCACTACTTTTCTCTCTCCTATTCAATTAAATAATACTTTTTATATTTTTATCACTATATTTTTCTCTCTCCAATTTACTTTGATGAACAGTGTTTCTCTATATTTACTAGTTTTATCAGTTTCTCTATATCTTCCTACTCACAACTACTATTATACTATATATTTAATATAAAAATTTCACTCACATAAATTATAAATAACCAAATGTGAATGCTCTAATTGACGTATACTTTTGATGAATAAAAATGAGAGAATTGAAAAATCTGCGTTTTACTAGGTTGCAAAAATTAGTTTTTGTAAAGTTTGAACGAAAATAAGTATGTGCTATTTTAGTGAATATAGCTTTTAGTAATAGTTTGGATTTTACATTGTAAGACTATCCGGTCTACGCGTCGTAGGGGGCGTTTTGCCCTCCGACGACGCCCAACAACGCCCCAAACACCGCCCCACCCTCCTCTTTCCCGGGCGTTATCGGTGACGCCGTCACCCCCATGCCACGGTTGTTGATAAAAAAAAATGAACGTTGGATTCTTGGGATGTGGTCTTTTGACCGTTAGAGGATTTAAAAAAAAGAAAGATCGGAGCTTTAAAAGTTTAAGAGCATGCAACCATTGAATAACTAGATCGGAGCTTTAAAAGTTGATTTATTACCTACTATAATCGGAGCGGAGAACGGCCACAGAAACTGCCACAGAAACTGCCGTCGCTTCTTGCTTGTCGGGGGAGGAGGGCTCGTCGCCATGGGAACAACCGGAGTCAAGCTCGCCGGAGAAGAGGGAGCCGGCAACTCTTTTCTTTTGCCCCGTGTAGCTTGCCGTCGGTTTCTAAAACACACACAAAGTGTGTGGCTTTGATTTGGGGAAAAGATAAAAGGAGCTTTTTTTTTTTAATAATGTTTTTTATTTTAAATAATATGACTTTTTTTATAAAATAAAATTATAAAAAAATGATTAATCAATCATCAATACAGCCCCCCATACAGTCCATGTATTTCCATCATTTTACTCACCCACTTTATTCTTTCTCTCTCTTACGTGACAGTCAATACAGCCCCCCATACAGCCCGGTATACCGGATAGTATAAGAAGAAGCCAAAAAAATTAGACATAGTCATGGAATAGGTCTTCATTTTTTTAATTTCTAACGCCGGTCCCATTTAATTAAAGACCATGAATACGAACTTAAATAAAATAAAATAATACCACCTTGAACAAATCCAATAAGATTATTGGACTCTGACTCTCTGAGAGTGATGTGACAACGCCCTAGATACTACCCTATTTATTATTATTTTTTTCAATTTTTAATGAATTTAAATATAGCAGCTTAATTTTCTTTTTTTACGCATCATCTTTACCCTCACTCTGAAACATACATTCAAAAGAAGTATTGAATGACATCTTTACCCTCACTCTAAAACATACATTCAAAAGAAGTATTGAATGAGTTGAGATAAAACAGGTTTGATAAGATTTTGAAAAAAGTGACAGGACACCCACCATAATCTGTATTGTATTCGAATATGCCGTGAGGTTCATGGATAGGAAAGGTGATATGAATAGACCCTGAGATAAAGTGCCTTTGATGTAGTGCAAAATACGTTTAAGTAACTGAGAGTGCGGTTCCCTTGGAGCATGCATAAATAGACAAATCTGTTGAAGCACATATAAAATATCCGGGCGAGTGATGGTGAGATATTGAAGAGCATCGGAGAGGCTGCGATATAATGCTCCATCTTTAAAAACTGGACCGGCCGTAGCACTGAGTTTGGTGCCTGCTTCAATGGGTGTACTAACTGGCTTACAGTTGGACATGTTTGCACGAGAGAGAATCTCATAGGCATAAGTTGACCAAGACAAGAACAAGCCACCCTTTTGTTTTTGTACATTGATGCCGAGGAACTAGTGCAACGGGCCAAGATCAGCCATCCAGAACTCTGTTGAAAGAGAGTGTATAATCTGTTGAAGTAACTTGGTGCTGGAGGTAGTGAGGATGATATCATCTACATAAAGAAATATATAGGCCGTTTGATCATCTTTTTTGAAGACAAATAAAGACGTGTCGCAAACCCTACTTTTAAACCCACACTTTAAAGTGTATGATGCAAACCGATGATACCAGGCCCTGGGGCCTTGCGTTAACCCACATAGTGATCGATTGATCTTGCATACATGTTTAGGTTGCGTGGTAGTGGTGAAGCCCGGTGGTTGAAGCATATATACCATTTCTTTTAAATGGTCGTGAAGAAATGCGTTTTTTACGTCCATTTGATGAATGTGCCATGATTTTGATACTACGAGGCTAATAACTGTCCTGATAGTTGTAGGTTTCACCACGAGACTAAATGTGTCATCAGAATCAACTCCGACATTTTGAATTCTACTGTTAACAATGAGTCTAGCTTTGTATCGCTCTAATGATCCATCGACAATAAATTTGTGCTTGAATAACAACATACATCTAATAATAGGGGTATCTATAGGTCTTGGGACTAGACCCCACGTATTGTTAGCCAATAGAGCGTTATATTCGTTTTTCATGGCATTTTTCCAGTTTGAATCGGAGAGGGAGCTGAGATAAGATTTAGGTAACGGGGATAAATGGGACGAGGTTTTGGCATGTAGCGAGAGTGGCTGGCGAGGTTTGATGATGCCGGATCATGATCGAGTTTGCATTTGGTGAGAAGAAGTAGGTTCTTAAGGTTAGGAACTGATGTTTGCGAGATGGGCTGGGAGAAATCGGTTAGGCTAGAGTGGCCGGGAGATGGTGAGCCAGAAGGACCAGAGGAGGAGTGGTTGGTAGGTGTTGGAGCGTCTGTTGGGGCAGGAGTAGATGGGGCCGAGTTGTTTGGGCCGGGAGGAGGTGAAAATTGAGGTGGGTTTATAGGGATAGAAGGTTGGTTAAAAATTAAGGGATAGGGGTCGAGAAATGAGTGTGTTGGTGGTATAGGGAAATTGCGATTCGTCAGCCATTGTATTACCGCTTGAGAGGTCTAGACACCGATACCCGTAATAGTTAGCGAGGTATCCAAGAAATACGCATGCAGTGGAGCGGTGGGCTAGTTTGTGTTCCAAGTAGCCGAGGTGTTGGGGTAGCATAAGAACCCAAACACACGAAGACAATCATAGGGCGGGGTGAGATGGTAGAGAAGGGAGGTGGGAGAGAGATTGAGGTGAAGTTTAGTGGGTAGAATATTGTGGAGGTGAGATGCCGTGTGCAAAGATTCTACCCAAAAGGTTGATGGGAGGGAGCCGTGAGTGAGTAAAGTGAACATGATGTTATCGAATTCGCCTCCCATATCATATTGGAAAGATTATATTTTCATATGTAATTGTGTTTCAATATGTTTATGAAAATTAGAAAATTTGTCAAAAGTTTCAGATTTAAATTTCAAAGGATAAGCCCATGCGTACTGCATGAAATTATCGGTCAAAACCGTATAATTTTGTAGCCGGCATGGCTCATAATGGGCAAACTCCACAAATCAAAATTCAAAATAGCAAATGGTAATAAAACACGATAAATAGAATCAGAAAAAGGTATCCGTTTATGTTTTGACAATTGACATGCATGACATACAAACGAAAGTTACAATTTATTGCATTGAATAAAATTATGAGAACGAAGGAACTCCATGACAGGGACGATTGTGCCAAATGGAGGAGTCTTTATGAGATCAAACAAGTAGTGGAGGCGGAAGCATGAGTGGTAAGTGGGTACAAATCACTTGAGTTATTTTGTGGACTCAACATCGTGCCATCCTTGAAAGAGAAACCAAAGGGGTCAAATTTAATGGATGTGTAATTATTAATATTGAATTTTTGCACAGTATTAAGGTTTTTAATGATGTCAGGATTAAATAGAATGGTTTTAAGATGTAAAGGTTTAGTTGACGTATGGATGATTGAATTTTCGGTGCCAAGTACTGGAATTTTGTTGCCATTTCCAACAAATATTGACTGTATAGGTGAATACGTAAAAAAAAGTCGAGAACAAACCTTGATCATTGGTGATGTCGTAAGAAGCGCCGATGTTGAAATGCCACTGGTCACCCGCTTCCCTAAAATCTATAGAGAGTGCTCGGACCGGATGCTAACTGAGTGGGCTGCAATGGATCAACTTCGGCTAAGTGGGCATGCGACTGTTGGGTTTGCTGTGAATTCCCTGGAGTCTGTTGGGCTGCATTTGAGGAGCCGGACTGGTAATTCGCCCTAGGCTGCCAAGGTTGTGCTCAGCCTTGCGTTGGGTAGGGGCAAGGGGGAGCCCAATACGGATATGGGGCTTATAGAGGTGGTTGGGTCGAGTAGACTGGCGAGCTAATTTGGGGTCGAATATAGGGTTGCGACCTGATTTTTTACCAGGAGTTGCGGCTGTTGTCCTGGCGTGGCCCTGTGGACCAACGGGGCTGCTGAGTGGGTGGCTGATCACGATTAGGGATTTTGTTTATGATAGCGACATCAAGGATTGGTGTTGGCAGAATTGAATCCCGAGCAGTTTCCTAAGGGGGAAGGTTGCAATTTAGCAAGGATCTAATGGCTCATATTCGCATGGTGATCACCGTGCCAGATAGATAAACCGTTAGGTATTGTTGATAGGGCAGTCAAGAGCGGAAATTTGATCGGCTAACTCACAGATGCGCTAGCAGTAGGCTTCAAGGGAGGGTATGGCGGTGAGTTCATGTTATAGTGCCGCTGCCCGAGAACACTTTTTATTGAGAAAAATATTCTCTACCCGTTTCCAAGCTTCATGGGCAGTAGACTTATTCAACTTAAACCAGATCGAAGTGCTCATCGGAGAGAGTCCCGTATATCCAATAGAGAGCAATGGCGGCAAGCTTTTTCCACGTGAGGTATCCTGGTGCTGTTTTGGCGGTGGTTGGCATACTGTCAATCTATTCTAACACATCGAACCCCGTAGCATGAAGCTGAAAAAGTCTCACCATCGAGTGGTATGAGAGATTTACTCATTCGAGAACCTGGGTGCGCTGCTGGATATTAGTGACAATATATGTGGGGTGAAGGGATGAGGTTTTTTGCTTCGGTTTTGTCAGCAATGGAGGCTGCCGGAGAGGAGCAGGGAGGCGGAGATCGGTAGGGTGTTCAAGGAGTGGTGGTTAGGGTGATATCATGTAAGATTAAGATATACTCAAATTAATCGCTCCTTTACTGATTTACCATGAATATATAATGCAATGATAGGAGCTATTTACGTTTACTAAATGAATATTCACAAACTAGAATAAATAAATATACATATATATATACACCAATATTATCTAAAGGTAAGTATTGGTTAATGATGTGTGTCATCATAGTGTGCAAATCAATCAACTAATAAAATTTATAAAAACGATCAAACAAAACACATAAACGATAAGTGTACTGGTCGTATCGTAGTTTGAAGTGAAATACCGAGTATCCTCGAAGGACTCACATGCAGAACCAAGGAACACTCAAGATCTAAGAAAGGTCATGCAACTTAGTTAACTCTAGGGGCGAAACAGTCAATTCACTAACAATCAATCAAAAAGTCAACGAAAGTCAAACAGGCAAACAAGTAGCGAATATCAATCAAGATGAGAAAATGTAGTTACCTAGGCTGTATTCATGCAATTAAACAAATTATAATGGTTCATTGGACTCAACAATTGAGATTTGGTTTCTTTTAGATAGTTGACTAATGTCGTAGGTAAGTTAGGTGAAATTATCCTCTCGGCCTAGATCACTCAAACAAAGACTCCTATTAATCAACTTATTAGCACCCAAAATCGATGGATTAGGTTTCCTCTCGGCCTAACCTATCTGGTAATCAAGTTTCCCGCACTCGGTTTTCCTCTCGGCCTAAACCGTGCACTAAGACTACAAGTAATAACCAGCACACACTGTCAATTGCTAATTATTGACTCAATTAACTTAGGTTATCCTCTTGATCTACCCAAATTACCCAAACCAACAGTTAGACAATCTAATTCTATACCCTCTCGGTCTCAAGAACGCAAGGACAATTTAAACCTGGACTCTAAACAAGACATCAACTTAGCTCATTGACAAACTAGACCTAGACTTGAATTAGTAATTAATTACCGTTACCCTAACTGCTATGTGGTCAATTATTAACTGTATCTTAACTGATTACATCTAGTTAACAAGTATCATTGTCCAAATCATCATTACAAACATGCAATCAAACATCACCTAGGCAACTACAAAGAATTTAGCCAAGCATGACAGTCAAATCAATCACAAATGTCGTATAAAAAGTATTCATTGTCGTTCAAACAGAAAACACAGAATAATTATGCAAAATAATCAAAGACAAAGTTTAATTAAAATCTAAACAAACCCAATTGAGCTCCTAAACGACTCCAAGCTTCAAACTTGATCCTTCCAGTAGCTTCTTACCTCAAATCGCACAAAATTACTAAAGAATTTGACCCCTCAAAATCTAGGAATCATCTTCTATTTATATTTTAAAAATTAGGTTTTTTTCGGTTTAAGGTCGCCCGTGCTACGCGCGGCGGCGGAGAAGTTTTTTGCGTGACACCCCCCGAACAAAATAGTGGGGGGGGGGGGGTCGCGATTGATTTTCTGGAGGCGGGGGCTACGCGCAAAGGTAAAGGCCTGGCTCGCGCGACGCTGAGGTTAGTTTTTGTGGTGTGCATGGTTCAGTTCGGTTATTGCCTAAAACCGTAACCGTAACCGAAATATTCGGTTATTAGTTTTTAATAACCGTTCGGTTTGGGCTTCTCGGTTTTCGGTTTTTCGATTATATTATATTATCGGTTCGGTTTTTTATATTTATTTTACTTACTTTTTTTTTAATTAAGTTACAAAACGTTTAAAATGTAAACACCTAGACTATTAATAGATAATTCATGAAGTGATTTATGAGACGATATAAATCAATACTGGTGAAACATATTTCGCCTTTGTAAATTAAACCGTTCAACAATTTAACATACTTAATGATAAAAGTTGATGTATGAATATACTAGAATAATTATAAACATATAAGTACTATAAATCAAATAAAAATACTAATATATATACATAAACGCATATTAAATTTATATAAAACTAGTATATTTATAAAATAAATTATAAAAATTAAATGATTCGGTTCGGTTTTCAGTTTTTTGTTCGGTTCAGTTTTTTTGGTTTGGTTATTTGGGTTAATTCGGTTGATTCGGTTCCGGTTCGGTTAATTGGGATTTTTGCTCACCCCTTCACTCACTTGGATTGGCATATTTTATTTAAGAAACTTATTTTATCAGCTAGTTAATATACGTTTTATTAAGTGTCTTTAAATATGTTGGATAGATATGTATTTAATTTTCGTGTCTTCTTTTTTATTATTTAAGAGGAATAATTAACGTTCTTTTAAAAAAAATTAATATACATGTTGTAAAATTGTTTCGAGGTAATAAGAAAAACATAGTAATGACCATTTTAAAAATATACATTTTGTTTAACTATTTTTAAAGGCATTTTTATCATATGAGGAGGTTGGTTTTTGTGTTATTCTTTTTCCGTTTGAGATTTTAGTTGGTCTAATAAAAAACATAACTTAATTATGTAATGTTGTAAACAAACAGACCAACTAAGAAGCTTGGTTAGGTTATTATTGAGTTTTCTAGATTGTTTAAAAAACAAAGCATGCTATTCGAAAAAAATATTCTTTTAAGTTATGTTATGAGTTCACATGACATATCGAACCGTTCTAAGCTTTATAACTAAACTGCTGCAACATGTAACATATTGTACCCATTCACATAAAGCTGTAAACAACTTTGTTAAATGCATTTAGTTTTTTGAATAAAATGTTTATAGTTATCTTTCAAATAGTTAGAAGTATACATGAACGAATAACAATAATAAAATGTTTGCTAAAACATAAGTGAAATGCTACCATGCTACGATTAAAAAAAAAGTGGCAATCCTACTTTTTTTTATTTGAAATATTTTTATGAACTTCTTAAACAATACTATTTTAAATAAAAGTATTTTTTCAAATAATATTATGAGTGAAAAATGAAGGTTTTAATAAAACATTCTTTTTGGTAAATAATTTTCAAAACACTCATTCTATTAAATAAGTTTCCCTAAGATGTATTTCTACTTTGTATCTCCTAGCCAAACCGTTCTTTGTGTTTTTATAAAATATGTGGCAGTTTAATAAAAAAACTAATATAATATATTGCATATCATGATTTCTTAAATGGATGCTACAATAATCAATTTTTTTTTTTATTACCTCAGTTGCGCCGGTCTATTTCTCTCTTTCTGAAATAATTGAATTTTAAATTAAGGATAATAAATTAAAGAAGGAATCAGAAAGAAGTTATATTGAAATATTGAATTCAGTTATTTGAGTTTGGACTTTAAATCGGAATTTGCTAGGAAAGAACCATGAGTTGCATTTGCACGTAAAAATGATTTTTCAATATATTCTTGAGAGCATTCAAACTAGTTTCCATTTGTACCTTTTCTAATTAAGTAATACTTTTTCGTACCTTTATTATTAACTATTTCTCTTTCATTCACTCACAACCACTTTAAAAAACTATTAAAATAATATCATTACCTTTCTCTCTCCTACACCAAAATCCCCATCTCCATATTTTTTTTCTAACTTTGGGGAAAAAACAAACAAAACCCCAAATATTTCTTTCTCCTCTACTCACAACCACTCTTAAACATACCATAAATTATGCAGGATCTCCTCACAAAAAAATAAGGAAGCTTGTGGATGCTTTGAAGTCAACAAACATTATAATTCCCCAATCTCTATATAAACTAGCATATGATTGTTCTTGATGCTACAAATACTATGGGGCACAAACACCGTATTAATTCACTGCTGTTCTTTTTCATGGTGCTTTGTCTCTATTGCATGATTGATTATGCAAAAGCTGCAATTATAAATCAATCTAGCCACATGGAACAAAAAGATCTATGTGCAGGTATTTAAATCATCATTGATGGTTAGTGATGTATATATAGAAAATAATGAATAGTTACTCTTTTATGCTTTAATTTCTATATTTACTTTTAGTTTTGTTTGTTCTTCAAGATGAAGAACTTTTTAAAAAGATGACAAAGGGGTGAAGAGAACAGAAGCGTGTTGATTGGTATTTTAAAAAACGTATGAGGCCTAAAGTTGGAAACTAAATACGCCATTTCATCATATATTATGTATATGTTAGAAACCTATTATTAGCGTTTTTGGTGTTATAGTTACGTCAATTTCTATGGTAACCTTTGTTTAATTAGACTACTACTATCATATCGTTTTGTTTTCTTCAATCGACATTCATTTTAGGTTGTTTTGTATGTTATTTGCATCTACAAGATATAATAGGACCAAAGTGGAACTTGACCAAGAAAGAGACAAGTCCTTGTCCTACATTAGATGTTTGGGTGCCAAAAAAAACAGGCTTCAGTGACTTTGTTAAAGTCAACGAAGATAACCAAGTAGAAGACGGATTCTCCATAGCCGTCTTCTGTTATGCTATACAGTTGCTACCCTACAACGTTCAACCGATATTCAAACCATTCGTGGATGAAAAAGGCAAAATGAATGGTAGCTATTATCAACTTCTACAACACATTGAAGGCCAGGTACATATCTATACTTTATAAATAAATAACAAACTGGCCGGCTATGTTCACAACTTAGTATACTCAAGTGTTTTTTTTTTTTTTTTTTTTTTAATTTAATCATTCATATCTTCATTAATTTTCCATCCAAAGTTTAATATTTACATTTATTCAACCGTTTTTTTCTTATTCAACTTTAATTTGAACTATTTAATATTTCATTTATTCAACATCTATCGTTGGTTTCTAAAATAGTTTTCCATATATATATATATATTTTATATACATTGGTTTCTGATATATAACTATATGAAAATGTTCAGTGAGGAACACCAAAAAAAATGGAGAACATATGAACGACTTGTTTCACAAGTAAAAAACCCATTAAAACTTCGTTCATGCGAAAAAACGTTCTTTTACGTATTTTTTTAAAACTTTTTCATATAAAAACATGTAGAAGGCTCTCCAATAAATAAAACTTTTGTTGGGAATTTTATTTTACCTTTTTAGCCTATTTTTTAACTTTTTTATGAGAATATACATATGTTTATATGAAAAAAACTCAAAAAACATTACGTAAAAAAAACATTTTTTTTCACATGTGAAAACGAGCTTTTATGTTTTTTTCACATGTGAAACAAGTTGTTTCCCTGTTCACAATTTTTTTTGGTGTTCCACGATGAGCCTTACTCTTTAATCATACACGTACGTACATAATCGTTAACATCTTATTTATTAATGTAACACTTTAAACCTAAATTTTAATCTTGTAGCACTGCATGGCGGTCGCAGGAGATGTGACTATAACTGCCAATCGTACTCAACTCGTTTCTTTTACAATTCCCTATCTTAGTGCTGAAGTTTATATGCTTGTGAGTGCTTCACAAGAATGGAACCAAACCCTCGTGACATTTTTAAAACCATTTATGCCTACACTTTGGTATGCATTAGTTTGTGCAAGCATCTCAACAGGAATCGTGGTTGCATTTTTAGAATATCGTGCGGACAACCGCAAATTTGCAAACCCATTCTATAAGCAACTCATAATGGCCATGTGGTTTCCTATTTCGACATTCTTTTTTCATGAAGGTAACTATTTCTTAGACACTTTTTTTAATAGTAGTGGAGCTAGCCATCGGTATCCGGAGGTTGTAGTCAACATCGATTTCCCGACCTCTGTGAGATCATATCCCCAGATAAGCGGGAACCGGATGAAATCCGTAAACTCTCTTGCTTTGGGTACGAGTTGAACCTAAGAGCTCCCAAAGGGAGAGCCCCAAGTCAACACCCTCCCTAACCACTTGCGCTAGACTCATTGGTTTATTTCTTAGATATTTAAAAGCTCCTTGTCGAGTTTGAACCGAGGGCTTGGTTAGTATTACGAATATTACAGGTATTGATCGATTATTAATATATTAATACAGAAGCATGCTAAATAAAATAAGATATATAGATAAGATTAGATGATACATGTTAGGTTGTTGAATTCAATGTAGATAGCAACCATGATTCCTGATTTTGTTCCTGTTTTAAGGTGTATGGTTAGGATAGGATTAGGAGATCTAAGAATTATTCTTGAGAGACAAAGTGGATATCACAATTTCTAAGAGTTTAGGAATGCGTGATTTGGTGATTGTGATGTAGAAATAATCAGTAACCTCAGGTAGTTGTCCTTATCTCGTTTATATACACTCTAGAGGAAAACTACCATAATGATAATAAGGGTAATTACTTCCATCAAGTAAATACCATCTCTGATAGGGGTAATAAGGTCATTGATCAATATTAATATAAATAATATTTATGAAGTCATATAAATAATATATATAAATAATAGATAGGGGGAAGGTTCTTTTGAATACCAATATTTAGTGAAAACCAAGAAAACCACTATTATCACGTATATACATATATGTAAATAATATGCATTTTTTTATTATACAACTGAAATTTCATATGCATTTTAGTTAATGATAATACAAAGATTATAATTATAGCATAAATTGGTGAAGTTAATCAAGTTTAATAGCTCTTGTAAATACTTTCTATAGATAATTATATATTTTCGGTAGCAAAGAGTTACACTTCTTCCAAAGAAATTAAAAAGAAGTATGACAACAATACTTAAAGCACACATTCAAGGAAATAATTGTACAATAATTATGCAGGAAAAATTCGTAACAAATGCTCTAAAGTTGTGCTTGTTATGTGGCTATGTATGATATTCATAGTGCTTCAGATTTTTACAGCAACTTTATCCTCATGGTTGACATTAAACCAATTGCGTCCTAGATTGCCTAATGATTACGAAAGTTCTGGATATCAAACTGGTTCTTTTATCAGAGATTTTATAAAACAAAAATATAGTTGTTCGGGAAAGAATCTAACGCCTTTAAACAGCTATGAAGAATTCAAAAATGCTTTGGACAATGGTACTGTAAATGCAATTTTTGATATTATTCCATATATCGATCTTTTTCTTGCCAAGTATGGGTCGTCTGAATACACGAAATATGGACCGGTACAACATGAAGCTGGAATCGCGTTTGTGAGTCTCTTGGTTTCTCTCTTTCTCAATGTTTTTACCTAAAATAACTGAATTTAGATTCTAAGTGAGGGTGTTTGGGATTGCGGTAGGAAATAGCTTATTGACTGAAAAAGCTAATAAGCTAAAAAATTTGTTTGTCAAACCAAAAGCACTTTTGAAAATGACTTTTGATAAGGTGTAATAAGTTGTTTTTCAAAAACCACAAATCCTGACTTTTTAAAACTGCTTTTGCCTTTTTAGAAAAAAAAAATTACAATTATACCCAATCCACTCATTTTACATGAATAAGCTAATTCAAATACTTTAATCTATTGGCTCATCGGTTTTTCTAATCATAAAAGATAATCTAAACACTTTTTAAAAAACTCATTCTGTAATGGTAATAAGTTAATAAGCACTTTTGCCAAAAAACACTTTTGCAGTTAAATAAGCAATCCCAAACACCACCTACTAGTACACATGGACTATATACGACCTTTAAAGTTAAGTATAATCAAGTTATATTATTGAAAAAGAAACAAGATGTAAAGAAAAACCATTGTTTATTCTAGTATGAATCTTAATCTCTGATTTTGATGTGATTCTTTATTAGCTAATCTTTATGTGTTAAATTAATTACTATGTAGGCGTTACCTATTGGATCTGAATTATTAGAGATCTTTTCAAGGGCAGTTATAAATATAACTGAAAGTGACATTATGACCGAATTGAAGAGCAAGTATCTTGGGATATCTCCTCTTATAAAACCACAACCTAAACAACCTCCTCCACAAAGTCTTGGTGTTCAATGTTTTAATGGATTGTTTATATTCATGGCAATTGTGGCTATAGCCGCAATTATCATATCAGAAATTTCCCTTATGCAAACAGATACAAAGGTTAGAAATGAAGAAGAGTGTGAAGAACAAGATATACCATGTAAACAAGTTCAAATTAAGATCCCTGATTAGAGTATGCATATACATGTGAGTATCGGCGTGTGTATAGCATAAATAGGAGAAAAACATAAGTACTTACACGAAGTGTGCAGTTTGTTCTCAACCCTCTAAAGAGGAATTATCTAGTTTTTTTGTTTTATCCTTTGTATTATTTATATATGGCAAGTTTCATGATGTTAATTAAGAAGGGGCCTAGTTTTGAATAATCATTAGCTCAAGGAATGGTTCAAAGCAACCCTTCATGTCTATATATATGTCTTATAATTGTATGTAAACCGGTTCAAAGCAACCCTTCATGTCTATATATATGTCTTATAATTGTATGTAAACCGTGTGTATATATTGTAAATCAATGATGTACATTTTTCTAGTAGATTAATGATCTAATGACCCTAAGTAGTGGGGACCACATACATAAATAGAAGAAGTAACTACAACAAAGTTATATTAAGAATGAGGGAGCGTCTTCAATAAGTCTCTGATTCTAAGCTTCTTGGTACTCCTACCAACAAACATGTGAGGTTATTTCAATTTCTCATTTCGAATATGTAAAATAAGAATTTCAATCAAATCACACACAATAGTATACTAGGTCTACTAATTTGTTAAGAGGTTTTATCTAAAAGATTCATAATATAACTAGGAAGGCATTTACCACACATGCATTACCAGGTACGAGAATTTTATTTAAACAAGCCAAATCAGGTGTATCGAAAGAGATATGCCTTATCTATTTATTCCTCTGGCTTGGATCCAAAACAATCATTGAATAGGATATTCAACTCCAGATAAAAGTATTCGGTCATTTAGGAAAATTCTATATGCTTCAAGTGTCAAATCATGATCAGCTAGGACAAAACATAAGCATTGGGTCGAACTCTTCTACAGTGTCAAGGGAATTGCGATGAATAGTTGTCACACCCTCAAAATTTCACTCGCGTATAACCCGCGTTGAAGGAGTGATGACTGGGTCAGGATCGAAGTCAATTGTCATATTGAACGACACACTATATAATTTACAATAAAACATATAATTCAATATGATTGTTTTTTAAAAATAGTTTATCAAAGTTACGGAAGCGTTTAATAGTTTAATATAAGTTAAATGCGGAAGTAAAGAACTAAAAACGTGCAAAACATGGCACGTATTCCAAAACACAAGTTCATTAGTTTTAGTTCAAAACAATAGTTTAATAAGATGCATGGACTCGTATGCCTACTCCTTAGCGTGATCATGATTTACCTGAGAAAACATATTTAAAAGTGTCAACATAAGGTTGGTTAGTTAACTGGTTTAGATAAATATAGTAAGTTGTCTAATAATTGTTTTTCAAGTTGAGTTGTGGATCATGTTAATACAAGCATCAAATGATAGCTAGTCATAAAATCACAATACTATAGTGAACCGCCCTCAAAGTTGACAAATAGTTTTGCCTTAATTTTGCGTCTACGATTGACGCCAACTTGTTGTGTAGGCCAATATTGCACCTGGCGCGACCACCAATCGCCTGAGTAGGGTTTGTCAAAAGTACTAAATCATATTCCCTCGTTACATTTACATGCTTAACGGTCTGATATAATGTTAAGTACTTGAGTTTCCGTAATTGTTGCACTAAGTATTTGTTAGTTCTTAATGAAGTCCAACATATCCAAAAGTTATTTACAAGTAGTTTTTCACCCCAAGTTTAAAAACAGTAAAATAGTTCGTGGGGCTGTAAACTCACCTGATTTATGAGTTTCCTTCATTTTGTCGTAAGACTTAGTTTTTCTCGCGTGGCTGTCCAGCTACTAGTCACCTATCATTTGATAAGTGTGTAAGTGGTATTATAGTTTGTTTTTTAAATGTGTCATCACAACTCCATTGTGTTTAATGGTTTTTAAACAAGTTTGACTTTTGGTCAACAGTTGACTTTTATAATCAATGTTGACTCCTTGTAGTCAAGGTTGACTTTTATTATACGTGTTGACTTTCATGGTCTTAGTTGACTTTAGTTGCATGGGTTGACTATTAATCTAAAAATTAGACTTTCTTGGTCCACGTTTACTTTACGAGTCAAAGTTGACTTTTGTTGTTAAGGTTGGACTTTTATAGTCAACGTTAACTTTCTGAGTCCTTGTTGACATTAATTGGAATAGTTTGACTTGTATGGTCAACGTTGACTTTATGAGTCAAAGTTGACCTTTATGGGTTAATTTGGTTATTAGAGATCAAGGTTGACCTTTGTGGACTTGCAGTCAAATTAGTTGATGTTGTGTTCTTTTCGTTGTTCTTAGTTGGTTTTATTATTTTACGGTTACACATTCAAGTAACAAGAAGGCTTAGGCTAAGCATACAATCCTATGCTCATTATCATGCATGTTAGACCACCATGTGTATATCTACCTATGATCGTTCATCAACAAGTAACAACACTATAATCCATGTGTTTGACTAACTTTGAACATGAGTCTCATATTCCAGAATTCAGCTGAAATATGAGACAGAATTCAGCTGAAATATGAGACATGTTCTCATGAAATTTTGACCCACCAAATGTCTTCACAAAATTCTACAAAATTACAAAAGGTAGGTTTGCATCTTAGCTTTCTAAAAACCTAAGACAAAAAAACATTTGTACATTTCAAGTTACAATTTAATTACTAGTAGCCTATCAATTTGCCATGCAATTTACACATTCAACAAAATAAATTCATAATTACATCATGACAAGTCAATTTATTACTTGGCCAACGAGCATGCAAAGACAAGACCAGACCTTTATAGAACAACTTGAATAATGAAATTTGACAAAGTGAAAAATGTATGGTGCATGTGAACTTACAACGTATAACAACATGAGTAGACAGCTTACACAGATTTTAGACTTACTTCACATGCTGAATTCACATACCAAACATGGTCATTAAAATTTACAAAAAATACAACATATAGTAAAGTGTGTTAGCTTTCCAGAAAACTAGAGTTTGTAATAACTCACATAACAAAACTCGACTTATTCAACAAACAAGGACTAAATATCATATGTCTGTCAGTTTAGCATAGTGTCACCATTTAATTATATGAGGCTCATAACACATTATTTTCATACAAGGCTAGTGGCCACATTTAACTGAGACACGTATCCTTACAAAAACGTAAGAATCATAATCAATGGATATACACATCAATACCAGGTTTTCATAAAGATACAGTACACAGAAAACCAATGTTTTAAAACCGGACCAGACAGGACGGTTGAACCGGTCGGACCGGGGTTCGGTGGAATAAACAGTCCGATTATGTGGGTTAAAACATTCAAGAAATAACCGGCCGGTTCGTACTCTTTTCCAGTTGGGCCGCGAACCGTAACAGGCGATCGGACCGGAGATCCTCTTCTTTTTGCAGAAAAACACTTAAAAATAAAAAT
>WOUH02002580.1:0-19895 GCA_009936405.2 Stevia rebaudiana
AATTTGTCGCCACCGCTGCATCGCGCGGGCACACTACTAGTATATATATATATATATATATATAGGATGGGGATCAAATGAAAACCACTAAAAGTTGTAAAAACTGAGAAAACTACTATCAATCGATATTTTTTTAAAATTTTTTTTTTTTCATGAATTTTAGTTATAAGGTTGAAAATGTAAAAAACAAAAAAAAAATCTAAAAAAATATATGTAGATCGCATTTTACATATATGTAACTTGTATATTACATGTACGTATATAGTATTACTTACATATGTGTACATACATGTAAAAACGTGACATACATATTTTTTTTTCTTTTTCTATCTTTTAAACCTTATAAATAATAATTGTGAAAAAAAAAAATTAATCAAAATTCTTTGGTATGTATTAGTTTTCACGGTTTTCACAACTTTTAGTGCTTTTTATTTAAACCCTCCCCTATATATATATATATATATTTATATATATAACTTTATAATCTTTATAGAGTTTATAATTTTTATTGATTTTAAACATCTTATTTTAATTTTCACATAATAAAATGTAAATGTATATATATACATGAATGTGGATTTCATGAAATACACATAATTCTCGTAATCAAAATAAACATAATTTGGGGTTTTACGTTTAAGGCGAGAGAATGTTAGGCCAAAGGTCATGTTTGACGTATATGAGAATGCGTTTAATAGCCTGAAAATGACATACAGTCAGAGCTTGGAGAAATTAACTAACTTGGTTTACAACATAGTAGATATTGAGGCGAGTAATGGTGAGGTGTTGAAGCGCACCAATGAGAGAACGATATAGAGTGGTATCATGGAACAAGTCACCGGTGGTGATAAAGGAGGTAATTAAGGCGAGAGGTGTTGAGACACATAAACGGCAAGTGTACCGGTCGTATCGTAGTGGGAAATGGAAGACCGAGTATCGTCCAAGGACAAAGGACAAAACCAAAGGCATAAATGGAAATCAGAATGGTCATGCAACTTAAGATCTATGGGTATTTTGGTATTTTAACAGCCAACAGTCAAACAAGCAAGCAAACATTGAATAAACAACCAGATGCAATCAATCAGGTGAATACGGATCATGGACTCATGAATTGGTGATTTGGTTTCTTTTAATTAGGTAATACATGTACTTGATGCCCCGCCCAAGAGAGAGACCCAAGTCCTAGTAGCCCCGCTAAATGGTGATAATGGCGTAGGTAAGTTTTGTGGAACTATCCTCTCGGCCTGGACAACTACAACGTAGGCTCCTATTTGATTACCTTTATTGGCCACCTAAATCTATGGGTTTGGTTTCCTCTCGGCCTAACCTACCGGTAATAGAAGTTTCCCGCAGCCAACTTTCCTCTCGGCCTAAGTCGTGCACTAAACACAATAAAACAATGACTAATCACACTTTAATTGCTAAAGACAAGTCTAATCAACCTAGGTCATCCTCTCGGTTCACCCAAATTAACCAACCCAAATAGTGGACAACTAAATCCTATCTCCTCTCTTTCTCAAGGATGCAAAATGCAACTTAAACTAGCAATTGGACCAAGACATTGAAGCATTCATCAAAAAAGCAACTCCTAGACTAGATTTTAGTTACCAATTACCATAACTTAGACTGCTATGTGGTTAATTAAGGTCTGTATTTTAACTTCCTTACTACCAATTCAACAAGAAATCATGCAAACATAATTCAACAAGAAATCACCATAATCGAACTCTAAAACCCGCTCGATACCTTTAAATTTATGCATTCAAAATTAGGTTTTTGGTCGATTTAAGATCTCCCACGCGTCGCGCGGCGGCTACTTTCTTTCTCGCGCATAGCAAGCGAGACAAAATAGCAGGGGGCTCTAAAATTTCTCTCGCGGGCACGGGCAATATGTGTAGGTTGTTCCAGCTTCTTGCGCGTGTCGCGAGAGCAAGGAATTCCAGCTTTTTAACTTTATTCCGCGTACGTTCGTCTCAATTTTCCACTCGAACGCTCGTCCTTCTTCGTTTAAGCTTAAAAAACATCGTAACTACTACAAACATCTGAGAAATATGAAAATAATAAGTACAAACATGAAATGTATCTAAATCAATTCAAAACTATACAAATACGTATACAAAAGACTCAAAATACAGACTAGAATGTAGTGTGTTTCACAACACATCAAACATCCCCACGCTTAACTCTTTTCTTCGGTGAAAAAGGCCCTATACAATGGAATAATAACTAACAATAGATTTCTTGAAAACACATTTTTCACTTCAAAACATCTTATTCCATTAATTGTGATTGCAAATATGTTTGTCCACTTAAACCCAACCACCGATAATCAAAACCCAAATTCATGACATTTTAGTTCAAGTGGATCAGTAAATATGGACATCACATAACACAGCTTAATCATCTAATTCTAGTTAGAAATTTTCAAGAAATACTACCGCATGCAAAAAACCAAGATTATTTAAAATTAATTTTATTTCTTAGATGGAAATGGATGAAGGCATTAGCATTTTGCATTTATATATATTTTTCATTTTAGTACATTTTTCTTTATATTGGACCTAACTTAGTGGTGTTTCAACCAAGTTATGAGTCGGCAATATGACACATAAGTTGCAGCCCTTATTTTATACATTTCATTTATAGATATGCTAAACTCAAATGGTGGACTGGTGGTTTTTAAATGGGCGCCATCCTTTTGGATGTGCCATATATTTAATTAAAATAATAATGATTTTAAGTTTGCAGCGGTTCTCTTTAATCTAACTAAGCAGTTTCAAATGAAAACCTAATCAATGAAAAATCGAAAAAATATATGACATTTAAGGTTTTTTAATTCAATCCTAATTAATCCTAACTTTCGGTTGGATCTACTCATATATCACAAATTAAATGTAAAAGATAATAATTTTCTCAAAAATTGAAATCAAAAGTTAATTTCATCTATCATTTCTCATTAAAGGTACCAGACTTAAACAAAGATATTTTCTGATTTTTAAAATTTTTTTGGATTTTCTATAAAATAAAGTCTAATTGTTTACAAAAAACTGCCACAAAAATTAAAATTAAACAAAACCAACGTAGTTTCCAATCCCCACAGTTAAAATCTATATTGTCCCCAATGTAGAGATGGAAAATACAAAAATAAAGTAGAAATAAAATAAAGAAATGAAAATGAAAAAGAGAAATTGGAAAAGATCCCCCTAGTATAATCATGAACATCACAAACAACTCGATTTGTATTCCGAGGATGGTGCATAGCTTTCCACAAAACCGCTCTCCAAAAAAAGTTAGTTGTGCGCAATAATAAAAATTAAAGAAAATTGCAAGAACTACATAATACCCATTAGTAGCATGTGACAAATAAACAATAATAATCAATCACATCATCATTATCACAATCATCAATCCCAATAAATAAATAATCATCAAAGCGTGTAAGCATCACTAAATCATACCGGAATCACAATCATAACCACATAAACATGGCAAAATATATAGATGCCAAACCAAACCGAAAAATAAAATCCAAAATATTACATGACCACAAAAATATATATACAAATAAATACATGATGAATAAATGATAAATAGAAATAATCTATGTCAGGCCTGCTTCTAAATCTCTCAATCATCACCCGCAACCTCATCATCTGAATCATCCGCGTGAGTCCAATATGGACTGGCCTCGTCAGTGCATGTAGTGGAGGAAGAGCCGGGAAAAGGATGAAGAATAAAAAAAATAAGGGAACGGGATAGAAAGATGGAGCATGATATGACGCAACATCTCGTGATGAATCTGAATAGAACACTGAAGTCACTCATAATGAGCCTCGTCCAGTGCGGGTGGTGGAGGTGTGGGAGGCGCACGAGACGGGAACTAGGGCTGGGGGCGCTCATATCGTAGAATGAGAGGAACAAATCGATAAGGTGGCTCCCTCGCTTGTATAGCAGCAACGACATCAGTACCATCAGGTGGTAGGACCTACAGACCCTGACGAACTTGAAGGAACCGTAAAGGCTCGGTCCACTCCATGATGCCAGTCTGCCTTAACTCAAAAGCACAGAACGGAGCCGTGGCAGGTCCGACGGTGAGGTGTGTGGCGGGATACCTAGCTAGGACGCCTAAGTAGTCGGCTAAGCTCGTAATGTAAGGCCCTAATGGATGAAAGGTTCATTGATGGCTGACTCCATAACTGCTGTAGAAATTGGACCATCAACAATGGTGGGCCAAAAAGTGGTAAGCTCACCTAGCATTGATCCAACCTCGATGTTGAAGCTAACATGGCCCGATAAAGCAGTGCGAAAGGCAGGCTCAAGAACCTATGCATGTGTGGAAAAACCAATTGCTACTGCAAGCTCTGGTACATAAATAGAGTACGTCTGTCTACCAAGGGAAAACGAGGCGGCGTTAGGCTCGTCGAACAAACCGACAGTATGACGAACGATGTAGTAGAACTCCATGGCAAGATCGTAATACTATGGTCGCTCGCAGCGTAATGCTGCTAACCAACACGGTCCTAAGGTAGCCTCGAACCTAGCCCTAGAATTTAATCTATCTAAAAGATCAATATAGTAAGTGTCATGGGGGTGTAACTCTAGGTCTATGAAATGCTCGAGCCCGACAAACTCCTCAGAAGGGTCCCTAAATCTAACGAAGAGGTGGTCCCTAAGGACACGATTCTCTAGAATTGGTGGCTCCTCCTCCATGGAAGGGATCTAGGGTTCGGCATTGTTGTAATGTATGATGCGTGGTGGTCGATTTTGGATTATATGCTCTGCCTCTGTGGCGCTTACCGCTACTGCGACTTGAACTCGCCATATCCATCTTTTTTTTGGTAAAGGGTTACCCCGGTAATTCTATATAAAAGACAACCGTTAATGAAGTACAAGTAGTGAGGATGAGTTCCACACTAATTCATATATGGGGCATTCCCCACATATGTACTCCAAACAAAACCAAACTAAACAATAAACCAAACAAACTGGTCTACCATATGACTAGACACGTGTCAAACATAAGACACAAAATAAAAAGAAATAAAGTCTTCATCCGCCATCATCAAATATGAGTGAATCAGGACAAAGACAACCACACCAAGCAACCAGCGAAGACCTATCCATAAGAAACATGAGGAGAGGTGCTTGCCCCTGATCGAACCGGCGGAATCATGAAATCATCATATTCCTCATCCACCTCAGAGTCAGATACATCTTATTAATCGTCCCATTAAGAACATCAAACGGATTATGGCTCGTAGTGTTAGACTTGACCTTTTCTTTCACCTTCGCAGAGGAAGAAGTCGCCCCACCCACCATTTTCTGGTAGTTTAAAGGTTGATAAACAAATTTTGGTTTCTGCTCTTTCACTGAAATTCCACTTTTCTTTGCAGTTTTCCTATATTTCACTTCAGTGAAACCATCCTTATCAGCCACATTAGGCTGATTTTTGGTACTCTTTGGGATCGTCTCTTCCTTCTTAGGAGGGATAACCGGATCTTGAACCTTCTGCATAGGACAAACATTTGTCATATGCCCAAAAATACAACAATGAACACATCGCGGAGGCTGCCACTCATATTCCACTTTTATAGTTTCTGTAACAAAACCAGCCCCTTCCAGATTCGGAATAGTAATAGATAACATATCTTAAAACTCATGCTCAACAAAAATCTCAATAAGAGCCCTAGCATAACTACTCCTACCCCATAGATCAACACACATAGTTGTGGTATAAGAGTCTAGGATTTTAGGAGCACCAATCTTTGAAGCCAACATGCTTAAACCATCCTCAGTGTAAGCAGCAAGAGGAACATCATGAAACTTTACCCAAACAGCCGCTTTCTGAATTTCTTTCTTAGCAAGGTTTTGAGTAGGGGTCCACTTGTTAAGAAAAATAGGTTTATTACGGATCAGCTAGGGGCCCCACCCCGAGGACATCAAGCATGCCTTTATTATCCGAGAATTGAAAGAAGAAAAAACCATTAGGATTCATCATAACTTTTTGTAGCCCAAACTTTTTCCAATTCAATCGAACAAAGTATTCAACAACCGGGTACGCAAGTCTTTCTCCAAGGAAATAACCATATAATGTAAACGCTAACCTTTGTTGAACAGTTTCCACAGACTTCCTAGGAAGCACCACATCAACACCATGTAACTTCTCAATTGATTCTAAGTACCTAAAATGTGGTTGTGTGACCGATGTACCAGATTTAAGTTTTCCCGCAAAAGTATCATGATTCACTGCTACATTCGGTACAGGGGCACTAGATTCAATATTCACCTCCGGAGTTTTAGTTATGAGTTTTCCCCGACGAGGCATCCTAAGCTTACCTTCTATCTTGATAACTTTTTTAGCAAGACCCACCAAATCATCTTGAAAATGTACTTTACGAGCACTACCCGACTCTGAATCAGAATAACCCACCACTTCCGGTTCATCCTGAAAAGAGACTTTAGGATCACTACCCGGCCTTGAATTAACCCTACCAGCCATAGACCTCGAAATTCAACAGCCAAAATCAGCCAAATTACCTTAGTAGGAACAACAGCTGGTCGGGAATAGCAGCCACCCCAACAAAAACAGCAACCAAAACCAACGAAACCCTAAACTCGCCATATCTATCTGAATATATATGTCTGAATATAAATGTAAAAATGCACAACAGATATATAATCACTAAACTAACACCTAAACTAACGAAAATTGACATATTTTTGGCTTTTTATTGGTTTTATATTTTTTTTGTATTCGTATATTTTTATAAGAAAAGAAATTTAGTAAAAATTTTAAAATGAAAATCTTTTTGTGTTTTTCTGATTTTTTTATTGTTTTTGTATTTTTGTAATTTTATAAAAAGAAAAAGTGGCGAAAATTAATATTTACTTAATTTTACAAATTACAAATTCGCAACAGTAAACGTTAATTAGTTTGGTTTTAAGTTAAATGAATCGTGACGTGTCGTGTGGATCAAGTAAATCGGTCAAAATGGAGATTGAGTATCAACCGACTCACTCGATCTCCACACTTAAGCCTAACTATGCTCGTAAAAAACGGGATCGAAAACTTCCCCTAGTATACGGACGGTATACCAAGAGTTTTTCATCCTCAAATCAATAAAATTTAAGAAATTTACAATTCAAATTAAACTTATGAGCTAATCTAAATCAATGGATTCTAAGAATATTAAAATTTAACGCCTAAAGCCAATTTGATTTCTAAACTAAAACCGACAAAACCGAAAAATTACCATCTTTATTCTATCTAAACCAAATGTCTATTTCAAGACTCCAAGAAGACTCGAAAATTTAAAAAGATGACTCGATAACGACTAAAACTAAAAATTGAACTAGAACTCACTCGATACTAGAAAATTAACACGCAACGTGAAATAACCGATACGTACCGAATAGTGCGATAAACTGTAGAATCTAGCCAGCGGAACCGAAAGCACGCCGGTAGCATGAGCCGTGAATCTAAAATATATGAAATCGTTAAAATCGCGTAACGGTTTGACGGGTGAATACCCGACCAACACCGGCTCGATTCGGGTTTACTGGTTCGGAATTTGAGGCAAAAACGGGGCTGTTGACCACCATGTTGGGCTGTTTCGGGTCAATCGGGTCGGTCTAGTGGGCTGACCATCACCATCGGCGGTGATGGTCGATTGGTGGTCTGGCGAACACCCCACCACCATCAACGGTGGTGGGTGGCGGTGTAGAAAGAAAAAAATAAGTGAGAGAGGGAGGTGAGAGGGAGACTTACTAGAGGGAGAGAGAAGGTTGGCAAGAGATATAGACATGAGGTGCTGTCAGGCGGCGGTCCTCGATGGTGATGGGGAACAGCGGAGGCGTGGAATTGGCGGTTGTGGTGTGTTCCACCGAAGAAGAAAGTACTCATTGGTGGTGTGGTCGTTGGCGGTGTGAGAGGCGATGATCGGTGGCGGTAAGGATGGGCGGTGTCGGAGGTTAAGGTGTGGTGGTGGTCGGGATCTTCGGAGGTTTTTGGTGGTGAGAGGTGGAGTATGGAGGAAGACACCCCTGACTGGGGTTTTATTCTTTCGATATTTGAACAAGCTACGCGTATCGCGCAACTTGGTGTCTGGCGCTGCGCGTAGCGCTTTAAGTTCAAGAGTTTCGCCCCGACAGGCTGTTCATAGCGTGCCACACGGGAAGATGGATCAGATTTTGCGCGTAGCACGCAGAACAGTAGGTTGACCCCGCGTGTGTAATCCCTTGTGTTACGCATAGGGAAAAATGGTAGGGGCGCGCAATGCACGTAGGATAAACAAAACATAAAGTTTTGAAATTTTGGCTGTCGATGCATATAAGTGCCTATCTTCTCTGCTTTAGTTCTCTCACTCACGAACTCGGATTGACGTGAAATCTTAGAATCCGCTACATGAATGTGTTTACTTGCTAAAAAGCTAAGACTTACGCAATGATGACTCGGTTTTGACACAGAAATGACTCGAAATACAAAACGATGTGAAAACCAACGACTCATGATACAACTCTACAATCGGGAGTTCCACCCGACAGTCTGCCACTCAATTATGATATTACTAACTGGATCAGGTGGCTTCTCTTTTAACCGCTTCCTACCAATTCTAGTTATTTTGTCTATGTTTTCGGTTCGTCGGGAAAAATTCAGCGGTTCACTTTATAAATTTGAGACAACATATAGCCAATCGAATATCTTTAAGTATCCCCTCTCTCTCACTAACTCGTGCCCTTTCGTGTGATTTCCTAATTGGAGGTGGCGATCCAATATACTTATTCTCTATGGGCTTGATCATTATCACATCTCTCCGACTCGTTTCCTTAATTGACTTTTCTTCAAGAAGTGCTCACAACTAAGTAAAATCATCTACCCCGACTTAGAATTTTCAAGATTACCATCGCATGCAGAAAATCAAAATTATTTACAATTAATTCTAATTTTTAAGATGGAAATGGATGAAGGTATGAGCATTTTTCATTTTAATTAATTTTTTCATTTAAGCACATTTCAAATATACAATTGTGGACCTAACTTGGTGGTGTTTCAACCAAGCTGTTGCTCGACATTTGACACATAAGCTGCAGCCCTTATTCAATTCATTTCTTAGTTTATGCTCAGCTCAAACAGTGGACTGTTGGTTTTAAGCGGACAGCATCTTTTGGATGTGCCAAATTAGTTAATTGGAAAGTAATAATAATTTGAAGTTTGCAGCGGTTTTCCCTACTAAAACTAAGCAGTTTCAAATCAAAAACCTAATCGTTGAAAAACCCACTAAATAAATTACAATTAAGGGTTTATTAATTCAATCCTAAGAAAATCTAAATGTCGGTTGGATCTATTCACATATCACAAGTTAGATGCAAAAAGATAAACAATTTACTAAAACTTGAAACCAAAAGCTAATTATACCTATCATTTCTCATTTAAGGTATCAGACTTTAACAAGGACATTTTCTGATTTTTTAATTTTCTTAAAAAGGAAACGTAGTTTTCCATCCCCACACTTAAAATCTACATTGTCCCCAATTTAGAGATGGAAAATACAAAAATAAAGCAGAAAATAAAAGCTAAAAACAAAAGACAAAAATAAAAAGGATATTATGGAAAGGACCCCCCTAATAATGTCGTATAAGATTGCAAAACAATCACTCAAGTCTCGATCCATAGATGGTGCATGAGCGTTCCAAAAAACCGCTCTCAAAATGCAGTCGTAGTCTCGTGCAAAAATAATAAAAACTTAAAATAATGCATGAACTAGACAATACCATTAGTAGCATTTGACCTTATAAAATAAATAATCAATAGTAAACACCACACAATCATCACAGCAATCAATCACCTAGACCGATCCCCACACTTAAGATTTAAATAACCGGTTTCCCATGCCCAGGTGGTACGCGCGGATCAGAAGCACAAGGCCGCGCGTACCGCGCGACAGAGTGATTTGGTTTCCGGATAGAAGTGTCTCGCATGCTGCGCGCGGGGGAAGAGGGGCACCTCGCACAACGTGCCTAACCTAACCAAGTCAGAAAGTTTTGAGATTTTGTATTCAGATGTAGATTTTCGCCTAACTTTGTCGCATCGGTTCTCCCAATTGCGAACTCGGAATCCACTAAAGTTTTCGAACAAAGCTCGGGCATGTGTTTTCTTTCGAATAAACTTGGCCTCACACTAATTGGACTTCGTTAATGTACAAAATGGACTCGAACCTAAAATGACGCAAAAAGGACCATAAGACTCGAAGTTGGACATCTATACACACTATACAACCGGGATTTTCACCCAGCTACCTCATCGTTCACTCGTCGGGGGGATCGAGGTTAATCACCTTGACTTCATCATCACAATTACCGAAGTAATGTTTCAACCAATCACCTCGACTCCCCATCATTGCCTTCAACCCATATGGAAACATTTCTTTCACTACAAACGGACCATGTCTTCGGGATTTCAACTTTCCTGGGAATAACCCTAGTCGGGAGTTGTACAAGAGCACCTTATCACCACTTTTGAATTCCTTCACGTTCTTCAGATGCTTATCATGAAGCTCCTTGGTTCGTAGTTTGTATCCCCATGATTTTATGTATGCCTCATCCCTCATCTCCTCCAACTCACTAATCTGCAGAAACTGGTGTTTGGCAGCACTCTTTAGATCCAAGTTAACAGTGTGAAGCGCCCAATACACTTTGTGCTCCAACTGAACCGGTAGATGACACGCTTTTCCGTAAATATGCTTAAAGGGAGTGGTTCCCGTAGGTGTTTTGTACGCTGTTCAAAAAGCCCAGAGCGCATCATCTAACTTATCTGACCATTTCTTTCGGTTATGGCCGACAGTTTTCTCGAGGATCCTTTTGATTCCCCGATTAGTGTTTTCCACTTGTCCACTCGTTTGTGGGTGGTAGGCTATTGAAACACAACGGGTTACCTCGTCGTTTCAAGACCTTTTCCATTTGAGAGTTGCTGAAATGGGTACCCCGAACACTGATTAATGCCTTGGGGGTACCAAACTGAGAGAACAAGTGTTTGAGGAATTTGACTACCACTCATGCATCGTTGGTGGGTAGAGCTTGGGCTTCTACCCATTTGGACACATAATCGGCTGCCACGATGATGTACTTGTTTCCTCTCGAATTGGGGAAGGGTCCCATGAAGTAAATGCCCTAAATGTCAAATACTTCCACTACTTGAATCGGTTTTTAGGGCATTTTGTTTTTGGAGGAGATGTTACCACTTCTTTGACATGCATCACATTTACAGACAAACTCATGAGCATCTTTGAAGATTGTAGGCCAATAGAATCCGGAATTGAACACCCGCCTTGCATTGTTAGTTGCTCCAAAATGTCCTCCTATGGATCCCTCGTGACAATGTTTAAGAATCTCTTAAGCTTTAGACCAAAAAACACACATCCTCAAAATTTGATCGGCACCGATTCGGAACAGGAAGGGGTCCTCCCTGAGATAGAATTTAAGATAAGACATGAACTTCTTCTTCTCTTGATACGGAATTTCCTTGATGAGTTTGCATGTGGAAAGATAGTTAGAGATATCGGCGATCCAGGGAAATCCTTCTTCTTGTGGCTTGATGAACATTAGAGACTCATGTCGAAAGTCGTCATGGATTCTTCTCTTTTTCACTCCCAGGGGTCTCCACACGCGACAGTTGGTCGGCAGCTACGTTCTCTGCTCCCTTTTTATCTTTGATCTCGATATCGAACTCTTGCAGCAACAGAATCCATCAAATCAACTCTTGGAAAACAGATATTTGAGAGCAGAATGATCAGTGAAGATGATGGTTTTAAAAAGAATGAGACAGGAGAGAAATTTATCGTTGGCAAAGACAACAGCGAGCAGCTCCTTCTCGGTGGTGGTGTAATACTCTTGCGCATCATCAAGGGTTTTACTAGCGTAATAAATAGGATGGAAGTGTTTTTCCTTACGTTGACCCAAGACGAATCCGACTGCAAAGTCGTTAGCATCGCACATGATCTTGAATGGGAGAGTCCAATCGGGGGCTACAAGAATAGGAGCAGTGATCAACTTTGCTTTTACTGTCTTGAACGATTCAAGACAAACAGCAGAAAAGACGAAGGGCCTGTCTTTCTTAAGGAGTTGTGTCATGGAGAGAGAGATTTTTGAGAAATATTTGATGAAGCGACGGTAGAACTCCGCATGACCCAGAAAACTCCTAATGGTCTTGACAGAAGTGGGAGGAGGCAGTTTGGAGATTGTGTTGGTTTTAGCTTAATCGACCTCCATCCCCGCCCTTAATCGACCTCCATGTCCCAACACTATTCCTTCGCAAACCATGAAGTGACATTTCTCCCAGTTAAGTATAAGGTTCGTTTCTTTGCATCAGGCGAGAACACTGTCACACCCCAATTGACGTCGGAATCGTTGGAGCGTGACAGATTGTTCATCACACGTGCCATTAAGCGTTACAATATAATTATAATGCAAACTGTTTTATTTTCATTAAATCCAAATAGGTCAAATACATTGTTCAAAGGAAATACAGTTAAACAAATATAACATAAATGCTAGTTAGATTAATCTAGGTCCATGCTTCCTAGATTGTCACGAATGTTCTTCTCTAAACCTGTTACACATGTAAAATAAGAGTATCAACTACAAAAGTAGTTGGTGAGTATTTCATTATATATATATATATATATAAGTTTTAAAGAAAACATGCGATTCAATGTTTATAAGAGTTATGGTAAACAAAATGAATGTATTAATAATGATAGTCTACATTAAACTATTAGAAATACACAATCTCTTACGTCTAATCGTAAACGAATGAATGTATGAATGTATGAAAATGCGTATGAATGTACTAGTAGGACACACGCGCGATGCAGCGGCAACAATTTACAACACGATACTTGTTTCTAAACCTTCTCTTGACCTATTCCCTTTGATCTAGTTCTCTCAATTTGATTCATGTGAGATTACAAACAACCCAAAATGACTGTCTCATAAGTAATGGATCATTGTGACCTTAAACTAAAATTAAGCTAGTTAGTCAAAGTGATTAAAGATGGCATAAGCTCTAACAACTCTCTATATATTAAAACAACCCGTTACAACTTGAGCTCGTTTGTTTGGAATTCGTTTTGACATATACCAAATTTACACTTTCTTTAAACTGGCATGTTCCGTCTGTTTACTATTGGTGCTCAGAGTGATGGTTTAACGGGACAATACAAATGAAATATCATATGTGCCTAACCTTGTATCATAAGAAATACTTGGGGACTAAAAGATGAATATATCACTGAATTTACATTGACATGCGTATTAATATTCCAAAAGCACATAACATGCTGGAAAAGAGAGATTGTTGACCTTTACCTGACAAATAACAATGTGAACATAAAAAATAAAGCTTGGCCAACAACCAAATTCACTTGAATACAGGAACGCAGTATATTTTACAAATCTGCTACTTTCATGAACCTTGACTACAAAGTTACCTCTTTATACACATCAATTGGAAGTGGTAATGTAAGGAATGACATCCATGCTTTGGAAAATTTCAACTTCATCTTTTTGAATAAAATAAAGAGTAAAAAAAATAAAGAATAAAAAAATTAAGATAAAAAAAACCAAGGACTAACGTCGTTAGACTTTTTGACCTTGCCATGTTTTCGTTCGGTTGCCTTAATTTTCTTGGTATTTTTTTACCGTCTTTGGTAAAAACACCTAAAATACAAAGAATGTATAAAAACAGGTGTAATTTATGAATTCTTTAACAAGAATATGAGTTCTCACCTGATGCATTCCACATTTCAAATTCAGTTTTTTCACCAGGTTGTTCAAATGGAGGAATCTTGGATATTACGTGATGTATATTGCGTATTGAAAGCTCCACGCTGCAGTTAAGAAAGCATGTTGTTAGATTTTAATTTTAAATATTTAATACTTTCTATTCAATTTTATGCTAATGATGATTTTATGGGTATTATCTGTTTCTATAATCTACTATGTGTTGACAAATGCAGCTAATGCACATAAATTTGTTAATTTTGACTTCATATGGATGTAAATTGTAGAGAGTTGAATCAATAAGTGTTTTATTCTATTAAATAGAGTGAGTGCAGATAAACAATGGTACAATATACAGATTAGTAATGCCAAATTACAATATTCTCTATTTTTCTATCTTCCATAAACAATGGTACACATGTCGCAATTATATATACAAAACAATCAACAAAATAACCATAATCTATGTTCCTACATTAGCCCAACAACTTATATTTACACACGTATATTTTCAAATATAATCACATGATAATTTAAGATCAACAAGCACAGATAGACATGATACACCAACCTGGCTTTTGTCAGAATTTCATTTTCAGAATCTTCAATCTTTAATCTAGCATCATCTGGTGGAAAAAGTAATTAGACATTCAGACTCCAACATTGTTAACAACTGTAATAATTAATAAAATAATTAAAATGAATGCTTGAGGGTACCAGAACATTTGTTGACATCAAGTGTTTGAAATTCGAATTAGCTCCTCGAGGCTTATGTAAGTAAAATAGCTGCAACAGAAAAAGGAAAAAAAAAAAAAAAAGTAACGGATGACTAAGATAAGTAAGCACACGCGATAGAAAAGAAGAAAGAATGAGGTTTAATTATGATAAATTGACATTTTTACCAGACATGGATGTACTTGAAATATTTTGATGCAAGCAAATTTAACAAAGTATCAGCCTCCTCAATTGAATAAACCTGAAAAAGTAGATTTTAATACAATACAGAAAAACAAAAGACATGAAAAAAAATAAGCTGAAGTGAACTATAATAAAACAAATCCTACAAAAGTAAATCCCCAGATGAAAAGAGTAATTAACTACTTTAGACTGATATATTCATGGTTTACAAAACTTTTCTGTTATTAAATTTTCTGTTCTTTTTATTTTTTGAATATTTATGAATTATACATTTTTAATTTACTCTAGCAATGGATCTCCTAATTACTATAAACTATCAAACAAGGGTTCAATGCAAAAAATGTCATGATTAACAAAAAAAAAAACTGTGTTCTACATGAATAAAAAGCCATATGAATTGCGCATGAAAATAGTAGCAAACTCACCATGTTATGGATGAACTTATGATATACAGAAGAATGAAACTTCCCTGCATTTCCATCGTTGACACATTCCATCAAAGTATCCACCACCATTTCCTGTAGTTCAACATCATTCAACACACCAAGTTTCAAAAAACATAGTTGCATAATACAATTTAAACCCATTTCCAGTAACTTTATCCTCCGATACAAAAGAACAAAAGCAAGAGACATCATAATTACCCTGAGATCTTCTTCAGCAAGTGTTGGAGAAATAGAGAGCTGAATTGAACGAATTCATCAAACTTAGAATGCACCCAAGTTAGGTAAATCGATTCAGGATCAAAGCCTTTTAGCCCAATAATGGAACGAAGGAGAAGACCAAAGCCTTTGAGCCCAAAAATTGAACAATTATACACAAAAAAGCAAAAATAACCTGCAAAATTAGAACCCTAGCAGCCAATCATAATTTAATTATAATTTATAAGAAAGTTGAATTTGCAAACAACAAAAAGAGGAGTTTGGGGGTTACGTGTTCAGGGATGACACCACCGACAACCAATTTGAACAAATTCAAACACCTTAATCTCATAATTGATTGTGTTCTTAAAATCCTGAAGAACAAAAATGAAGACCAATGAGCACACTTTGGATTCTAATAAAATTTATACATTCGACTATTCAATCACAAACACTAAAATTTGAAAACGAACGATGCTTGATGAAACTAGGACATACCTAGCGAAAGGAAAGAAGGAAATCAAGATAATGCTAATCACTCATCCTCGATTGTCTTTTGGATCGACGATTTCAATATGATTTCTTCTAAGATTGTTCAAATGGCACCCGCATTTTGTGATTGAGAGAATGAGAGAAAGCTAATCGAGATTTTGAATTTTGAATTTTGAATTTTGAATCTCCATTTGCATTTTAATCCCATGTTACGAACAGCCTTAATGCACAGTTGCAGCAGGTTCAACTTTGAGGAAGAATTCCTTTTTCATGCTGTGTTGGGTTCTGTGGCTCTTGCAAAGTTACAGGTCCGAATGCAACAAGAAGCCAAGATGCAAACCAGGTAAAGCTTGTAGTAAGATGGTAAGCTTCAAAGGTGGTACATCAAGCATAAAAACGTGTACATGTCTTAAATTTAAGACATTTTACTTAAATTTAAGACATTTAACATTCTCTCTCTAATACCTATTATAAAGTAGTTAGATATATATACACATTTATATACACCTATATATGTACATAAATTTTTGTATCAACTCGTTTTGTTAAATATATATATACCAATATATTTTCACATTTTTATGTAAAATGTCCCGTCAAGTAACCAATTTAGTTATGGTCTAATTTATAAAAATATTAAATGTGCTACTAAGGAATGACCTTATATTAGTTATAAATATTTTTGTATCGTGGGAGTTTTAACAAAAGGAAATATATCTTGTAATCGTTATTTAATAATTTTAATTTCATGATTTATAAAAGTTATTTTTTATAAATTGTGTCAATTAGAAAACGTTGCGTTTGTTCAAGTATAAAAAAAATATCAATTACAAATATTTACTATGGATTATTCGTATACAGTATCAATTTTATTTATAAAACAAGATGATGAACTATCTTGTTCATGAAATTATTATTTGATACACATTAATAAATACCCATGTTTTGGTACACAAATATACATATGTTATATATATATATATATATATATATATAGGGGATGTGTACTATGTGAACCAACTTTTATCGTGTGAACCAATTAACAAAATCTGGGCCCTCAATTTATAAGAGATTCAATTTGGCCCCTTCATTTTTGTATGTGTGTACACATTATAACACATAGTGTACACATGTGTTACACAGTGTTAACATAACACATGTTAACACACATAAAAAATGAAGGGCCCAGATTGAATCTCTTATAACTGGAGGGCCCAGATTTAGTTAATTAGTTCACACGATAAAAGTTGGCTCACATAATACACATCCCTATATATATATATATATATGATTATATATGTGATTTGAAATTATACGTAAACTTTGTATCATTGTTTTCTATTTATGACTATATGAAAATATATATATATGAACACACGTACGTGAGTGTATGTGCATAATCATTTTAATAAAGAAGATTCTTGAAAAAAAAAGCCATATGCGTCTATGATTCTATATACTTATCTTAATAAACTAAATCCATGAACTTAATCGTATAAATATATTTATGCCAAGATTGAGGTTAGTGGGCATAGGTGTATACACATATATTCTCATGTATATACATACACATGTACAACCATGAAACTATCCATTACACGTTGAATCAAAAGCTTTTATCAAATGGTTTTAACACTAGATTGAATGATATAATTTAAGATTGACTTTACAAATGAGATGTGTACGTATATTCCTCAATTTGTGGCCATGATTAAGGGTGGAACAACTTGATAAAACACATACATTTCATCAACTAGCAACCTTAATAATGACATTATAATGAGAGGGAGAAGCTTACGTTGTTAGAAGGTTATGTTGGAGATTAAAAGAAAGGACGGTAATTTTGAACAACACATGAATCTCTAAATGTTTGTGGCTTCACTTGTGGTTGATTTTACAGTCAAGAGGGACGTGAATGGGAGATACTGGATAAGAAAGTTTATGCGTTTAAGTGGGTAAAGTGAAGAGGATGGGAATGGTGGTAAGTCAACAAAACAAGTAGTGGTACTTCTTCCAACTAGTTAAATTTTGTACTATGTGTGGGTGAAAGAGGCTAATAAATTAATAGTTTAAATGGTTGCTGTAACTTTCTCAAGTACTGTGATTGAGTGTCTTAGAGGATAAAATCAAAGGGGATCGTTGAGGTGATCGAAAATTGTTGTAAATGATGGATAAGATCACCTGAATAAAAGGAATGGTGTTGAATTTGTTTCTTTTCATGGATATAGGTTGCCTTTTAGATAAAATTTTATATATATACACTCACGTACACCGACATAAATAATATATATTAATAATATATAGGACCAAATCTTGTAATTCATTGCCTTCAAAAGAAACTATGTGTGTATGTAGCCTTATATATAATATAGAATGATAAGATTGTTACATGTTACGTGATAGGAGTGGGAACGCACATTATTATTATTAATTTTACGGTTAAATGTTTAGGACTATACCGGGATGTAAAAGTTGTTTTGGACATGGTTTAGTATTGAATATACACGTTCTTAAAATGATAAGTTATAACCAGTGTTGTAAAAATCGGCCTAGGCGGCCTCCAGGCTCCTCGATTTTGGCATAGGCGGCTGTCTAAGCACTAGGCGGGTCTAGGCGGACCTAGGAGGACAGAAATCGGTCAAAATCCCAAAAAAATAGTCAAAATTGGTTTAAAATGTCAAAATTTGGCCAAATTTTGGTTAAAGTTAGTCAAATTTTGAGTAAAATCAATCAAAATTGGCTAAAATCTATTAAAATTGGTCAAAATCTTCTAAGTATTTATAAAAATATAACTATTTTTATATATTTTATATAACATTTGTATATATATATTAATATCTATCTATAATTTTAAAAAATTACATATAAAATTCAAATCCGCCTAGTTCCGATTAATCCCGACTAATCCCTAGGCGGTACCTCACCGCCTAAGTAGCGCCTAGCACCTTCTCCAACCTTGCATATTAGAGTTGGTGCGAGTTTTAGTAAAAAGAAAAACTTTTAAATATAGTGATTTTTTGTTCTCTTTGTCAAAACCTGAAAATTAGACCAAGTTAAACCTTAAACAATCAATTTTTTGTACAGTCAAGCCACCCCTGATAATATGGTGATTGTTGATGTGATTTAATTATTTATGGGCCTTATGTTGGACTAGAAAGACGTAACTGTAAACGTGATGGGTATCTTGTAGTTTTCTTTTATATATTAGTAGTTTATAACCTGTTATGTAACCCGTGTATAACACGGGTAGTTCATAACAAATATATAATAAAAAAATTACAAAAAGAAAAATCATTCAAAAAATGTCAAACATAGATTATTAAAGTATCAAACAAAAATTTTATCCAAAAGAATAAAGTAGTTTAAATATATGAAAAACTTTTTTGTACACCAAATTATAAGTTTTATTTGTACTTCTACCATCTTTATCTAACATTAACAATTTAACTTCATCCCTGATTTTAACCCTAAAAAGTGTTACATATAACTGTCAATGCGAGAAAACATGTTGTTTAAGACATATACCAATACTTGAAAGAGATTGACCATGACTTTATTAATTGACATATCAAAACAAACCGATAGAGGAAACTGTCTTCTTTGAAATTTGAATGGAATCTTTTTGTCAAAAGGTATATCATATTGGTTCTTAGTATGAATGTTTGTAAGACAATATTACACCTGATATGATTTATGCTTCAATTACACGCTTACCAAGTGAAATTATCTTGAGCCTAGTACCATTACACAAACCATTTTGCTGATCAATCTTTCTAAGTACCAACACTGGAGCGCCAACCTTAATTATTAATATATGATTGAAAGTCCTAAAATTTAAGATCAATTATGTGACACCCCGCTTCCCGGCCCTCGGTCTCCGACCGGTCCGTAAGCGGTTTGCCACGTCAACTGCAGGTAATGCAGGATCGAGCTCATTGATTTTTAGATAAACTCAGAATACATGACTTACAGTGTATGTGTATTCTCGTAGTCCAGTGTAGTGTAGCGGAAGTGTAACGTTGGATAGCCAATACCCTGGCTTGATTTCATTACCTGAGATTACATACA
>WOUH02002596.1:0-19890 GCA_009936405.2 Stevia rebaudiana
TAATAATGCATGCGCGTAAACCTCCAGTTTCACCGCATGAGGTTTATCATACCCAGTAGTACTACCCATTATTACCCCCTGCCACCTAGTGTTAATAGTCCAGAATGTAAGGGTCTTAGATTAAGTGGTATAGAGACGTTCACATGTTACAATTATGTAATAACGGAAAGTATTAAGTGATATGTTAAATGTAATCCCACCTCGTATTGTAAAACAAGTAAGGTGACAAAAGGGGCTATGAACTCACGTGATATATCGAGATATGAGAAGATATATGAAAGAGAGAGTAGAGATAGTCCACGATCCTCAAGCGTGATCTCTGAGAGTCTTAATTGATAGAGCGATAACCCCCGCGAGTCCTAGCGAGAGCTTGATTGATCCGAGCTTCACCGTGATAACCGAACTTCTACGCGATAATACCCGGGAATTCGAACGTGTTTGTGTGTGTTTTCGGTCGATGGAAGCTGTGCAGATGGACTGAGCTCATGATCGGCTATTTATAGCCTTTTCTGGGAAAGCCGCACGCCACGCGCCGCCGGGGCTTGAACACCTGCGCGACACGCGTAGCCGGCTGGTGTCGTGGCGCTCCGGAATGCAGCCACGTGTACGCTGACTAATCCCAGGCTTTTGACACGTGTCCGGGTGGTTGCCAGCAGCTTTCTGGAGCTGCCACGTGTCTTGGCACATTTCCCGAGGTGCCACGTGTCTTGGCACATTTCCCGAGGTGCCACATGTCTCGACACGTCATTTCATGATTTAATCAGACTGGTTAACTTGTTTTCGCGATTCCCGCTTCGTTCGGACTCCGTTTCGAGCGCGGTTTTCACCTACGCTCACGATTTTCCATTTCGAATCTAACCCCATAGGTTTCACCTCTAAAGGAGGTGTCGGGATTTCAGGCTTATGGAACGTTGCACCGTTTTGCGCGTAACTTTCAAACCGTCGCTCAAATCGAAATTCTGATTACACTCAAATGATTCGAAATTCATATTAGAATATAATGAGAATATTTATTTCATATAAATATAGAATTAAAAGTGGCGTACCGCCGGATTACAGATAGTCAAAGGCCGGAAAATGATCCGTCAACTGCCGGAAAATAGTCAGTTTGTTATAGGAAGCTTTAGTAATTAAAGTGCAACAAAGCACATTTACAAAACATAATGAGTTTCAAAGTTTCAACAAAAACAATGCATGCAGACTCGCCTTTGAAACTCCTAGTCTTATCGTGCATCCTGATTTCCTGATAAAACGTACTTAAATTGTCAACATGAGGTTGGTGAGTTCACAGGTTTGTATAAAAAGAGTTTCATATCATAGTTTCAATAAGTTCCAAGTTTCAAAAACTCCTTAGAGAACTTGACCAAGTTTGTATTAGTGTTTTGTATGGGAGAAACAAAGATATCTATATAAAATAGAAAGTGGTTGATGTCAAAAACCAAAAACCATCGACACTTCTAATAGATTTAGTATATAACTTTATGATTTAGAAGTATGGACACATTCGGGATGGATTTGGTTAGTTCCAACCCCATACTTGATTATAAAAGAGTGAACGGTTACGGTCAAAACACGTCAGTGTCTATCAAATATTGGGCATGCACGTGAGTTTTAGATATACTGGTTAATTTGTTAAAATCACGTCTTATGCATTCCCAACGCATTCCCAACTCAAGACCTATATAGTATATAACTATTAATTACTACAAAAATGGGCAAAAGCGACCAAAATTTGTGACTAACATAAAATAGTCGCAACATTAGCGACTAAAATCAAACGGTCGCAAAATTAACTACAAAATCAGAATCGGTCGCAAAATTTGCCACTAAAGTAAAATCGGTCGCAATGATAGCAACCGATAGTGATATGGTCGCTAAACAGTCGCAAATAAAGTGACAAATTGGTTTTGGTTGCAAAAACAATCGCTGATATTATGAGAAATTAAAAATTCAAATAAATTTTAATTTGGTCGCAAAAATGTCGGAAATAAAGCTAACAATTGTTTCGGTCACAAAGAAGTCGCAAATATTGTGACAAAATTGTTCTGGTCACAAAGAAGATCACTAATTAATGAAAAAAAAAATCATTTGGTTGCTAAAATGGTGGTAAATAAAGTTACCGATTGTTTTGTTCCTTGTTTTAATCACAACACACTCGCTAAATTATTGTGCTAATATTGTTCCAGTAGCAAATACGATTGCCAATTTAAGTGAAAAAATAATTTGATAGCAACGATGGTCGCAAATTTTGTGAGAAAAAAGAGTAAAATTAAATTTATTTTGTCACACATACAGTCGAAAATATAGCTACCAATTGTTCTGTCACAAATTAGTCGCACATATAACGACAAGATTGTTTCGGTCGCAAATACGATCGCTAATGTATGATACAAAAAAGGTTTCATTAGGTCACAAAAACTTTTACGAATACAGCTATTGATTCTTTCGGTTACAAAACACCCGCAAATATTGCGACAAAATTGTTCTTTTCAAAAATATGTCCACTAATGTTATAAAAATAATACAAGATTAATTAAAAATCATTTGATCGCAAATATAGGTACTTAAATTGTTTCGATCACGAAGACTACTAATTCCTTAAAATTAAATAAGGTCCGAAGGTCCAAACGATCCACAAACTTTTTTTGTTTGGGCATAAATTGTAATTGAGCGAGGTCGTATGAGGTGAAAATCTTATATACGTTTTCTACTGAGTGGTAGTAAGGGTGACTTTATTTACAACTTTCATTCAGGTACTGTTAATGTCATTTATTTGTTCCTAGCTGATCATAATTAACCTATACAGATGTTAAGTGAGTCTAATTGACCATTTTTATTATCACTACATACATATCACAGACCGGAAATGACTCTAATTAACCCTAGTTGATCAATATTACCTTTAATTGACCAATATTGAAACGTATAAATCGTAACTCATAAATCATAGACTAACATTGACATACATGTCTATTGCTTCTAATTGACCATTAATGACTTATTACTCATGAATGACCACTGCTGAACCTTACTAGCTAGCCTCTAAATGCAGATGGCTGACCAATATTAACCCTTGTAGACCTTAATGGTCCTTAGTTGATCCTAACTGAAAGTAACTTCTTATAACGTCCTTTATATGCCAATTATGTTCAATAGGGGTAAAGACACCCCTTGCTGGGCACCATCTATCTATGCATAGTACAGAATAGAACATAGGAAAACTACAAAACTCAACGAAACCATAAAACACCGAACAGTCCCATTAACGTACCCAAGTAGTGCGAGTTAGATCAAATTATGGACAGTTAAAGTCAACTTTTGTTTATTAACAACATGTAGTATGACTTTAACTGTCCATAATGTAGGTAAAAACCTTATCAGTTCATATTGTCGCATAATGTAGTTAAAGGTTTGTTATCATTATTTATTGTAACCGAATTATTAAACAAATCAAGTCACTAGTACCCCGACCACATGAAATGTACCCGCCACAAACTAACAACAATTAGTACGAATGAAACCCACTTTTATATATATGTGTGTGTGAATGAACATATAAAATAAAATGAAAAGAATAAAAAAAAAAAAGCAACATACAAACGTGTGTATGTGGAATATGTTTGTATATAAGAAACAAATGAGTTTTTTTTCTTTTAACCAAACTAACCACCATCATTAAACCCCACCACCTTTGGCTGCTCACACTCCCACCAAAAACAAAAAAAAACGTCACTCTCTCACCCTCCTATCTTTGGCATATTTTTCTATCATACCTAAAGGAGAAACATGGTGTTTAACAAAGGAAAGGGGAAGGTTGACTTATCCTATTTGATCTCAAGAGCATCTTTACTTACAAGAATTCAGCCACATATATCTCTATTCTCACGACCGAGATTTACAAGCCATTGAGTGCAACCACCAAGCTTCATCACCTTCCCCCTTCTACAACCAAAGCACCACCTCTCGGTTCCTTCCTTGCTACCACTCGACATCACCACCACCAACAAGCTACTACGAAACCTCATCAGCACCCTCTCAGCCTCTTTCACACCACCACAAGTCGGAATTTTAAAGAGCAAGCGAAGAAGGTCCAAGGGTACAAGCGTGTGTTGCCCGGTTTTGAAGTTCCGGTGTTTTCACGAAGATTCTCGCCTTCTCCCGACTAACCACACGTAAGGATCCACTCTAAAAACCTTGTTCACACTCTTATAACATCTAAAATTTAGTTAAACATCTAAAATTTAGTTAAACAAGTAATTATGGACTAATCTTACAAGAAAATATAACAAAACTTTCTTTAAAAACTTAAATATAAAAACGATTTCTAGACAGAAAGTTTAACTAAACTTCCACGACTCATATCTTGCTCAAAACTTGTCCAAATGATGCAAAATCGGAGTCCATAACTAATTATTATAAGTTAGCTTTCCAAAGACTATAAAAACTCGGTCTAAATCAGTCGTACCAGTTCGTTATGACCCAAATATGTTAAGGTGTCGGTTTTGTACCTTCGAACATGATCAGTGTTTTTGACCATCTAAACGTTCGGATCATAAAAAGTATAAAACTAAAAAGTTGTTACTAATATGTTAAAATAGTGTACTTTAACGTTTGGTAATTGTTAGTGCCCGTTTACTATGTTAAAAACCCTACTGAAGTCGAACTAGTGTATCTGCCAAATCTGAAAGTTTATGAAAAACGTGATTTATAAAGTTTAGGGTAAAAACCGTCATTTTATGAAACTAATGGACTAAACTGAGGTATCTGAAATTAGAAGTAAAAAGTATCATAATGTGACTGATAATTTAGTACATGACATAAATGGTCCTTGTACTTTGTAAAAATACAAAAAGTTTAAAATGTAGTTTTTATCAAAAATGACAATATATGATAGTTATGGACCAAAATGGAAACTTAGATTTTATTATTATATAAAAATCCATAAAAATATATAAATGACATATTTGGTCCCTCAACTTAGTAAAATGACAAACTTAACATAAAACTACTTTGTACCAAAAATGACAACTTTTAAAAGTCATGGACTATTATGCAAACTTAAAATTTAATATTTTATATAAAACCTATAACTATGTTTAACTGTAAAAAAATGACCCCTTGACTTATAGATGATTGTCAATATGCGTTTTGTGATTTGAAATAAATATTTTATAAAAACACGTCGTTATAATGCCAAAATTTTATAAAAATACTTAAAATATATTTTGAGAATAGTTTGGGAAAATAATATAAGTTAGATTTTATAAATAATATTAAATTAATCACCAAGAAGGTAAAAACACCCAACCGACCCGTAAATAACCCAACTCAAAGCATAAATTTATAAACTCGTGATTTTGTAAAATTTACTAAGTATAACAAAACATATATAATAGTTGAACTTTGAGAGTTCAACACAACTCAAATAGATCCTTAATATTGTAGGAGTCGGTAGGGATTCCAAATCACATAATCTTCGGATCATGAAAGCAACAATTATCAACTGTGAGTTTACAGCCACTTTTACTGTTTTAACTGTTTTCAACTTTTGGAGTGAGAAACTACTTGCAAACATATTTGGATATATTTGACTGATTAAGAGCTCAAGATTACTTAGTGTAACATTTACGCAAACTGAAAGTCCTTAGCATCACATCGGACCGGTAATCATATACTGTAGCGGAGGAATATGGGAAGTACTATTGGGCCTGACAAGTCCTACTCCGGTGACGGGGTCACACGAGGTGCTATACTGGCCTACATAATATGTTGTTGTAGGCGTAGACATTCAACACTAAGGCAAAACATTGTCAGCTTTGGGCCGGTTCACTATAGTAACGTGATTATATGACTAGCTATCATTCTCTTAATACATGTTTGAAATATAATCCAACAAACAAACTTGAAACTTGCATTGAAACAAACTTGAAACTTGCAACTTACTGAAGCAAACTTGAGACTTGCAACATATTGAAACAAGCTTTAAACTTGCAACCTATTGAAACTATGATATGAAACTCTTTTTATACAAACCTGTGAACTCACCAACTTTGTGTTGACACTTTAAGTATGTTTTCTCAGGTAACCAGAATGCACGATAAGACTAAGAGCTACTAGTGGAGTCTTGCATGCATTATCTTTTAATTGAAACTATTTATACTTGTAAATGTGTTTTGTTGCACTTAAACAAATTTAAGCTTCCGCATTTAACTAACTAAGCTTCCGTAAAACTTTGATTGTATTTTTAAAACTATTATCATATCGAATGGAAGAATGTATTTTGTTAAATTGAATGTAGCGAGTCGTTCAATATAATCGATGACTTTGATCATGTCGATCGTCACGCCTTTATTTGCGGCGTCAACCGTGGTGGAAATTTGGGGGTGTGACAAATCACGACCGGTTTGGGCCTGATTCGATTGAAAGGATCGGTCAAAGACTGATTTTTGGAAAGTTTTTCCCTGATTTTCGGGCCATAGAGGTCGCCGGCGGTATAACAGTTGGCTGGAAGGAGAATCACACGTTTCTTCGAAATTTTTACATATATGGTCCCTCCTTTTTAAGTTGTTAACATTTCATGCTTCAAGTTTCTCATTTAATCTATTTTTAACTTTCTAGAATGCAAAATTGGTCCCCATAGTTTTAGTTAACATATTTATATAAATTTTTGTTATTTATTTTACAAATAGCATATAATTTATATTAATAGTAAATAAAGTTTACAATTTATTATTATAAACTTTCTAAATCTTATAATGTACATATAAAATAAACTTTATAATAAAGATAATATTATAATTTTGTTAAAACCATATAATATTTTATTGATATACAATGTTGCCTGATTGTTACCGGAGACTTAGCGGGTATTACATAAAGCCGAACCGGACCGTAGACTTAAAATATATATTAATATTAAATACTAGATTAATAGAATATTAATTATCTTAAATTCTGGTTTAGCTAAATATATACTTAGGCTAATATTTAAGTAGTGGATTAGTAATTTGGATAATCAATTCGGTAATGGGCTCATGGTGATTTTTAAATACTGCTTTAGGTAGGGGTGAGTAGTTCGCGGTTCCGAAATGTTAGTAACCGAGGACCGAACCGCTAGTGTGAAACCGAACCGAATCCGCAAGTTATGGTTCGGTTCCGGTTCTAGAATATGGCGATTTTCGATTCTACTTCTTCAATTGGGTATTTTGAAAGAACCGTTAATTTAGCCCGATACTAATTAATAATTATAGCCTACTAAGCGGATCATCTTAAAAAAGACCCAAATCCTATTAATAAAACAAGTCAACCGGCCCAATGGTTTGTATGGTTTTGTTTGAATTTTGATTGAATTTTGGATGAATTTTGGTTCACGTTTTGGTGAATCTTATATGAATTGTGGTTGAACTTGGTGAATCTTAGTTGAATTTTGTTATTGGAACATGTGTGAGTCGAGTCAAACTCGGTCAAGTTTTTTTTTTGTTGCATATTGTTAAAACAGGTCTGTTACCGCTTCTGTTGGAGGAGAATAACCGTTTAGGAACCGAACCGTTAACGTCTATAACGGTTCAGTTCCGGTTCCCAGAGTTTGTAGATTTCGGTTCCGGATCGGTTCGGTTCTAACGGTTCTGAAACCGTTGCACACCCCTAGCTTTAGGAGTCCAACGTTAGTTCCTCAGCCTAAATCAACATTTACAAGACTACCCATTCACTGCGTTCTAAATTATTATTTCCCCACCGCTCATGTTTCCCTAAAATTGTCAAACATCAACTTACATAATTTAATTTCGACACAATAAATCAAAACCGTGAAGCCAAACCGGAACCAAACCTTTGGTAACGGTTTGGTTTTTCATTTCAATGGTTCAGTTTTGGTTTTCGGTAATAAAAAACCGTTACCAACGGTTTGACATAAAAGCCGTTAAAACCAGACCACTATTGTTTACCATCACTGTCTACCATCAGCACTCTTCATACAACACCACCATTTTATGTTAGCAGTCTGCAGACGTTAAAAAACAAATAGTCTTCTTGGTTTGGGGCACCTTTTTTTCTAAAGATGTTTGCAGAAGTGGTCTGTAGACTGCAGACGTTTTACCTTTTACCAAACAAACAACACCTAAATAATCATAAAAAGTTGTACCAAGGAGTTCAATATTTTGTTTAAATGAAACTTCATCCAGTATGATGAATGGTCACTAGCATTCCATTTAGTAATTTTGCATTGCAAATTTGCAATGACTTCTGCTACACATGTGAAGTGAAACTAGTAATATTTTTATTGTGCCAAAAATCAAAATCATAATACATGACAGATGAATGTAGAAAAACTCATGAAGATGGCTGGTGCTGTCCGAACCGGTGGGGAGGGTAGCGTTAGAAGGTTTTATTTATGTTCTTTACATTACATGCGAGCTTATATTATATTAATAATTAATAAATTGCGCGTTGTTGAGTTACTTGTTATGGTTTACAGAAACAAGAAGTCGTGCATATGACAGATGACAAAAGACTACAAACCACTTTAGACCATCCATAGTGGTGGTATTTTTGGGCGTGGATGGGGCTTCGAAGCCCTCCAACACCGAAACGGCTGGGCGTGGAGGGGGCGCTTTTGGGGGAGGCGTGGGTTTTTCCACGGGCGTGGGGGGTAATATGGTGGGCACATCTGATTTGTTTTATTTTTCTTTTATTTTTCAACCAATAATAAAATACTACCTCATCCTTCTATTTTTTACCCATCTTTCTCTCCTCTACTCACCCATTACACCCATTTTTCATCATCTCTTCTCTCTCCTACGTGACACTGACGCGTCATACTCCACCCCCTCTCAAAGCCCCAACCACTACGGATGGTCTTAAAAAGAACAGGTTTAAACACAGTACCAAGTACAAACAACAGTCATGAACTCTAAAGGTACAGATTTTAATGATTATCATCATACGATGATCCGGTCATGTCAACATGAACAAATACGTGTTTATCAAATTTTTTGATTTTCATTAACCAAGAATTCATCATTTAATTGGTTCGACTGCTCAGAGAAAGAGCGAACCAGATGATGATGATGAATGGGAGTTACAGGAATGTCATAATCATCATTTATGTATCGAAGATTATTGGAAACGAGTTTTCTACCCCGACGCGGGCGGTCCCTAGTATATTGTGATACATGTAAACAAACAAACATAATAAATTTGTATCTATCGCACTAGCTTGCTAGTAACTTACTAACTCACCATTTTTTTTATTATTCAGATGAAGAAGATATTATAGTAGAGGGCTATCAAGATGATGATGTCGATTCAACATAATCATTGGTGAGTTTGTTGTTTTGGTGACGTGGTTTTACAATTTACTAACTTAATTTGCTGATGAATGTGAATGAATGAAATTTGTAGGATGTAGAATTCATGGATAAGATGTTTTATGGTCTAGCTCATGTTAATGATGATGTTGATTCTGGTCCATGGGGATCTTTTGAAGATTCCTTTCATCATTATTCATCTACATTCGATTCATTATTCGGTTGAGATTTATCTATCATACGTTTATATGACTAGTTAATCAAACCGCTGATGAGGTATTTGACTGTGTTTGAGTTTGATATGAATATGTATTGGGTTTATTGATAGTTTGATACATTAGTAACTTATTCTGATGGTACTCAAAATGTAATAAGCAAACAAGTAGAAATAAGTAATCCAGAACATTCAGTAGTGGCGATATTATCAAACAAAATGTCATTTTTGTAAACAAAAATCAGAGAATATACTGACTATATAGACTTTTTGACTGCAACATGGTAATGGTTAACTACAGAATTGTAAGATGTTACACGTTTAAATACGAGAGGGTTATAATCATGTTTATTATCTCCTCCTCCACCAATATAACAAGTTTTGAAGTTTATCAGAAATCAACAATTTACATGAAATTTGAAGTAATCTCTACACGGCTAAACTATATAATTATAATTATAAATAAGAAGTAAATTGCATACATAATTTACCATTTCTGAATGCTTTACATCTTTTGGTAACAACATAATAATATCATTGATCGTTAGTCTTCCGGTTGGACACCAATATGTCATTTGCCTTCAGCATCACCTTCATCCCTGTAATCAATAATGTCCGAAACGATTTTAAAAAGAATAATTAAATAATCCAAAATTCAAACATATCATCAATGAAAAAGTAAATTTACTTATCTGCCTTTCTTTGTTTCATGAGACACTTTCCTTTCTAATTAAGGGGTGTTCAAGTGTTTATATGTTTGATTTAAGGTGAAATAAGTTCTTGATTTTTCTATTTTAATGCAAAATTTGAAAGATGAAATCGGATTTTTTTCAAAATAAGCTAATTATCTACTTCTGCCTATAATAAGCGACTAGAACTTGATTTAACTGAATTGAATGACAAACAATCAACACTATTTTACATAGTAATATCTGAATCAAAATCTTGAAGTTTAATCTCAGATCCACAACTTAAGAACAGAGTCATCGATTATCTGCAATTCTACCAAATTCATAAAATCTTGAAAACAAATCTTAATTATACAAAGTAAGTAATAGATTAAAAGAAAAAGACAGTGATTAATTACCCAAAATCTACAATCAATCAATCATCTCCAGTTGGAAACAAAGTAAGAACCTTTCTACCATTTGCTGACTCAAGATCATCCACATAAGATGATGTCACAGAACCATGGACCGGAGTAACAACCCGATGAACCGTTTGCTGATTCACAAATGGATGCTCAAACTGCCCGTTTCTTGGTGACCCAAAATGACCAATTTGCCCATACCGTGGTTGCTGCAGTTGACCATGATTTCCAACAACCGGACCCATCTGTTGATGATGATGCTGCAGTGCCGCCACCGGAACATATGACATAAAATGATCGGAATTTGATCGACCCTGATGCAGGAAATGCGCCGGCACCGGAGAACTCGCAAACAAATGATCAGTAACCGGATCTCCGGCGGACCCACCTCCACCGGTGCCGGAAGAAAGACCCTGCATACGTTTCAAATAAAGTCTGTATTTTTGCAGATGACTAGCGACGTTTTCTCGGGTCAACCCGTCAACACTCATGAGCTGCATTATGGTTTTGGGTACAGCGTTCTTGATCCCCAAATGGGCAACTGCATCGACGAATCTTTTGTGAAGTTGTGGAGTCCAAACGAGTCGTGGGCGTTTGAGGGTTCGAGCTGGTTCGTCACCGCCGGCACCCAATTCCGGTGAATCGAACTCGCCGGAATTGGGTTGAGAAGACGGCGTTGAAATCGGAGGTTGTTGTTGTTGGTGGTGATTTGAAGTTCGGATGTCAAACGCGATTGCGAGATCAGGGGTGATTAGGGTTTGAGATAAGGGTGTAAGATCTTCCGGCAACGGTAGCTCGTCTTCCCACTTTGAAAACCAATTGGATTCATCTTCTTTCATTTCTGATGATGATTGGAGTATCAATTTGAAGACCCAATTGGGGGGATTTTCATGGAGATCAGTAGATGTTGGATCAAAGACTCAATCTATAAAGATTCGAGCTTTTAAGAGAGAGAGAAGAAGGGGATGATGAGTGTGGGTGTTCGAGGTGGATCTTGTTTTTATTTTTGTATATATTCAGGTTTTATTATTTATTACGGTGATTGTTGGTCCTGATGTGGGTGTGCTGATTCCCCTCTTTCTTTTTGGAAATTTTGATATTCCAACATACGATTTTAGTTTAAGTTATATTAATGTTTTAGATTTTTATTTTAAAAACAAATTTAAACCCCTGTTATTTTTATGAGAGGCAAATAACATATAGCACTTAATCATTTGATCATTGATGTATAATGTTTTAGATTTAAGAAAAAAATATATTAATGTTTTTTCTCTCTCTATTTTTGTAATCACTCGATTATTTATTTTAAATATATTCAAGTCTTTAATAGTTTCAAGTTCATCAATTTGTTTTGTATCTGAAGAAACTAATATATTAATAATAAAAGCTTTCTATTTCACTTAGTATGGTATCACAATACAATCAAATCTCCAAACTCTAGACTTTTTTGCTATATCTTTTCTGGAAATTATGTCCCCTTTCCTACTTGTGAATTCAGTATTTGTAGTCAATCTCTCTGTGATCCATTGATGGGAAAAGCATATTAACCGTTGGTGTTTATTGATGAAGGATGTTTCTCAAACAAAGGCATACCAACAGTTGTAAGTCATTGATGAGGAGTGTATCTCAACGGTCCGGACCTTCATTAATTCCCGGATCGCGGACCTTCATTAATTCCCGGGTTGTGGGTCGGTTCGTTTTTAAGTTTCTCGGGTGAGTTTTATTCGTTTTACTTACTATCCTCTATAGATACCCTTCTAGTTAGACAAATATCCAATGTATTGGACTGGGCCTATACAAGTCTTTCATTTTTTTCTTGTGGTTGCAATAAACATATTGATTAGATAAAGGTAGACCTTATCTTTATTCATAGAGCATCTACCCGGAACCCGAGCGGGATTTGCTTCAGCAAATAATAAGTCAAAAGTATAAAGAACTAATTACATGAGAGATGAAAGTTGTACTTGAATGAAACTTAATAAATATTATTGTTATAGCAAAGATCAACAGGCCGTTTTGAACTTTGAGATGGAGCCCAACATGAGATAACTCATTATAAAGGGTCCTAAATCCTAATGCAAAGATCAAACCGGTTTTTTTTTTTTTTTTGACCGGAACCGGTTTGGAACCGGTTCGGGATATGGTCAACACAAGTCAAAACCGGTTGTAGAGGAACCGGTTCCGGTTCCTAACCGGGTTTTTTGTTGGTTTTGACCGGTTTTTGGTCGGTTTTGACGGGTTCCTAACCGGTTTTTTGCCGGTTCCAAACCGGTTTCGGTCGGTTCTTGGTGGAACCGGTTCCGGTTATGGTTATGGTTATGGTTAGGTTCCGGAACTGGTATGAAACCGCCGGTTCGGATCGGTTCCACCGGTTCCGGTTTTGAACACCTAGCATAAATAAGATATTTATGTACATGATCTTTGCTAGCTTTTATATAGAGTGTAGAGAGAGATAAGATGTAACTGCTGGAGGGAAAACGAGAGTAATAAGAAGCCTTGTTTATGAATTGTTGAGCATTGTTTCATTGTTTGTATTTGGAGTCATGAAAAGGAATGTGGGCTCGATTAGCCTGATTGGGCTGAAACCTTTATCAGCATCGGCCCACGTAAAGCCCAATCTGAGTTACCAGTCAATCAGTCATCACTCGACACTCATGTCTCATGTTGCATATGCCAGATCAGTGGCGAAGCTTGAGATATATCTCAAGGGTTGATAAGATCATATATGTAGAATTTTTAGGTATTTCGTGGGTTGCCGGCCTATATATATAAAAAAAAATTCGGTCGAAATCGCGAAATTTACACTGCACGCGAAAAAATCAGCGGTTGCTCAGGCAACCACAGACACTCAAAAAGGTTCGCCCCTACGCCAGATGTTCTTGTTTTTAATCAAACGGACAAAAATCATTGTTAGAAAGACACATTAGAATAAATGATTGATTTGTGGTGTCCAATAACTCCCAACCTGGACATCTATAGGTCGTCATTATTGGGTTGAATTTTCAACTACAATTGAAGGTTCCTTGTAATTGTCGTATATAGACTATAGTTGACCTCGTGGTAGTTGATTGTAATAGATGTCAATGACTTAATCTACCACAAATTGATATATGCAAAACAAAAAACGTAAATCCCATTTCTCATTCTTATATTAGAAATTAATCATCGTTGTCTAAAAAAAATCGACTTGATGATCATAATCTTAAGACATTTATAACCACCAGTATCGTTTTCCAATCAGTAAATAATCATATGATGTTCAATAAAAAAAAATGATTTTAGGAAAACTTTTATCCTTTGTCAGTAATATTGATTAATTAGAGTCACTTAAGAAAAAACTAATACCAAAAAACACTTGAGTTTTTATATCGTTCCATTGTTATGTAAATCTTGTCCGAGTATCTCCGAGTACTCCCCGACTACACCCGAATACTCCCCGATTGCATACTAGCCTAAAACAGTGTATTACACATGGTTAAATAACGTTTAAAAATTTAATCATTGAATCATTGCATGTTATATATATATATTAAGTTACTATGTTATGAACACTCAAAATAACATATGTTTGACACTTTTATGATTATAGATCACCCGAATACTCCCCGATTCCACCCAACTCCATAGTCGTCCGACCTAGGAGTGCGTAGCGCCTTTTGCAACCTTGCTATATTGCATACTAGCCTAAAACAGTGTATTACACAGGGTTAAATAACGTTTAAAAATTAAATCATTGAATCATTGCATATTATATATATATATATTAAGTTACTATGTCATGAACACTCAAAATAACATATGTTTGACACTTTTATGACTATAGATTATGCTTTGAGATTTTAAAATTATTTATTGGAAACTTTTTAAATATAAATTCCTTAAATTCAGTTGATAATTATACAAATTAAAGAAACGTCAAATTTAAAATTTAAATATAGTAAGTGCGGTTTTCTTGTCTGAGATTTGCTAGACTTAAACAGTTTTAGTTCATCCTTAACAGTTTTCGTCCTTAATGTTTTAAGTCTTAACACTTTTCGTCATTAAACCTTTTACAATTCATGTTTTTACCTTTTTTTTAACAATCTACTTTTATTTTATTTTTATTTACCCCTATTTTTTACAATTTCTTTTTGGCTATATCTTTTATCACTCTTATTTATCTCTCTTTTATCCATCTTTTTACTGATTGTTTATTTGTTTTGACCAATTTTTTACTATTAAGCATTTATAATTAATTGTATTATTCTTGTTAGTAAGATACCCACGCAATGCTACGGAGTCGGCAAAGTTGATTATGTTTATTGTTTTATTTTTCTTTTAGCTTATGAGTAATTAGTAGGGTTACACATCAAAGTAAATACCACAAAAGATCTTCAAAATATATAATGAAGAATATCATTATGTTTTGATACATATATGGTTCAATCATTACGTAATCGTGAGAGACAACATTCAAGGTGTATACTCCATCTCATTTAAATATTTGGCAGGACGTACAAATACCTTTGTATTTCCGAGTGATATCCCTCTTGATAACGCCACATAAAATTTTCAATGTGAAAATACATAATCCGGTAGATAAACGCCAACGTGCAAAAAAAAATTAATCTTGTGATTTATTAAAGTGACATAGAAAAGCTAAGTTAAATGGGAAACTTTTTTGATCGATTTTAAGTTTGAACAGGAATATGTCATGTTCAGAAGGACATAAAAGAATTCTCGGCAAAAATAACTTTGTTGAAAACCTCTACATACTAATCATGTGCCGTTACAGAGACCATGTGATGGATTGATATGTTGTACCAATATTATGGGACATCCAATTTTTAATTGAAGTTTATGATGTGGCAAACCACTAACGGTTATTGAGTTTAAGAATTCGATAGGATAGAAGTTATGGTGATCGTCTCCAACTTCATCAAAACTGTCGACAACTCATTTTATCGTTAATCTCGTCAACAACTCAGTTTAAGAATTCGATGTATTGATCATTAATCTCATCAACAACTCATTTTAATGGATAATATTGCTCTAGAGATTATATAATCCGAATAATACATATTGTGTTTAATTGACAACTGGATTGCACTGATCAATTCTAATAACGATTTTTCTCCGTTAGTGCATGAGATTATCATGCCATAGTTTATATTTATGTAAATGAAACCCACAAATAATTTTGTTAAAAAATTTCATAAAATTGTAATAATAACGTCAGTTTATAAATTTTAATGCATGGAAAAATGTAAGTGGATTTGTTTTGCAAGACAAAAAGGAGGTATATGAATTTACCACAATTTCTTCAAACCTATTCTATATATATATATTAATTTAGAAACAGTACTATTTTGTTTTTTTATGGATACAACTGCTAACAACATTATGTACAAAACATGAATGCATACATAGGGTGGTTGTTTTGCTCGTGGGCAGTGGCTATCTCCTGCGGTTTCTTCAACCAATCATTGAGGATCCAAACCATTATTCAACTTTGTATTGCTCCTCTTCTATCGACAACCCCGCCATCCACCTAAACCATCACCGGCTACCGACATCATCGTCGGCGACGTATCATTTCATGAGAATGAGGGGAGAGAGCATAGAGTCATAGAGAGACATAGGAATATAGGATAGAGTAACGGGTGGTCGGAGTAACCCAGATCGGTGCCGGCGACGCTGGTGGTGTTCAAAACATTATTTCTTAGAACGGTACCAGGTAAAGTCATGGCCACGCCGGTGGCATGGGGTGGCGATGGTAATGTCTATCCTCTGGGGGAGGACGTCGGAGGCTGTGGTGATGACCAATGGTAGCTCGAAATCGAGTGGGTATGGTGGTCGGTGGCGGAGGCTGTGGTGGTGGTGAGCGGTAGTCGCAAATCGAAGGAGGGAGGAGATGCTTCAAATCTTCGTCGGTTCATACTTTGACCACCGATCTTCGTTAGTTTGCTTCGCGTTGGTTCTATTTCGTCGGATCTACAGTAGATCGATGATGCTTAGGGTGAAGATCAACATAAAGAAAATTGAAAAATAAATTACTGAAAATTGAGATTCTCTTTTATTCTGAAAATGGGATGACGGTGGTGATGCCTCCCTCTGACGGTGCAAACTGATAAAGCATATGAAGAACTCTGCCATCAAGCAAAAAAAGACTTATTATTTATTATACCCTTATTGTAAAAGATGACATTAAACTATAGTTAAATTTGGTTTTATCATTTAGTACCTTATGTAATATTATTTTATTTTAGTAACTTAGATGCATGCTCCAGGTTTTTAATTTAAAAATATATACATTATTTATAACTTTAGCCGGTTCTTACATCTGGTTTGACTAATCCAATCGTCTCGATAATATTGTCACACCGTGCCGGTGATACACCGGTAAACAAACTGTTTAATGTAAATTTGATTATGAAAACATTAGTTCCATCTACACATGTTTTTTCATCCTATACTTTTCAATTTTTTTTGTTAAGAAAAAACACGTAAATTTACAAATTTATGCTTTAACCCTATGTTGATAAATTTTGTTTTTTCTAGCAATACTTCAACCGTTTTTTGGCCTTTGCGTATTAGTTTGTAAACATTCTAAGCTTCCGAATATTACGACAGAATGGCAATTTATTTTACCACCATGTATGTTTTCCAATTACGAAGTCAGCCGGTTTCCTAAATATGGTTCAACCAATCCAATCATTCGCTCCGCAACGCGCGCGGTTGAGCCAACTAGTTTCTTTTAAAAACTTATGCTAATTTCTATATTTTCATGTCTTCATCATTAGCATGTGATTTGAATTTAGTGATTTTGAATCGGATGTTATTACATTTTACATGCTGGATAGTGGATAATGTTGTTCATCTTTATGTTTTTTAATAGATTGCTTATTAGAAAGACAATAATTTTAACAAACCTACAAAATGGTGAGTTTAGATTATTGATTTGAATACGTATAATGCACAAGGTGGGCTTGGGTTGTGGATGAAGGGGGTTTTTCTTCAGTCATGAATTGGTAGATGGTGATGCACTCGTGTTCCAGCTAATTCAACCTATCTGTTTTTAAGGTTTGATAATTGCAAGTAACAAAGATCAATTGGGTATCTTGGTTTGTTAAACATTTATCTTCTTTGTTAATCATATGTGTTTTTTTACTTCAACCAATACGAAATTTATTTTCTAAGTGTTTTTCATCAAATAAAAGTTACCGTAAACATTTGGTGAGTTTTCTCAAAGTACAATTACTTTTCATATTAATTTATAACCTTGTTTTAATTAGAAAACATAGTTAGACAGCTCAAAAAAGTCTAAAATTTTTATCCTAAGTCTTTTTCATTGTCTAAAAATTACTGTTAAATTTTGGTAAATTATCTCAAAGCAAAAGTAGTTTTCTCATTAAATAGCTATTATTTATTATTATCTACTATTATTTTAATATGAGAAAATAGAGAAAATACTTAAACACTTCAGAAAAATCCAAAATTTTAGGGAAGCTTATATTTATCATTCTAAGGCTACTGTAATTTTTCTAGACTTGGGAAAAATCATTTTCTCAAATTTTCCATTTTTAATGTGTTAAAATGTGCATTTTTAGAAAACATAGTTCCACTTATCCACAAATTATGAAATTTTTATAGGATGTTCATATACGTATTTTAAGACTTCTGTAATGTTTTGGTAATCTTTCAAGTCCATTTAGTATGATTTTTTCTAAAACCGCTTTTCTATGATAAAAACTGTTTTATTTTTATAAAAAAAACGTACGCGTCCAATGACCTTAAAAATCTACAGTTATACATAATTTTGGGTCCCTTACATCATATAAAAATTTCGTGTCCTAACTCGGTGTCTAGCTATGTTAACTAAAAGTGCTCATTTTGCAATTTGTAAGCACAAAATAATTTATTCCAGAATATTTACAAGTCCAAATGGGTTTAAATTTTGCAGAATTTCTAGCTTATATATTCCTCATAACATATTAAAATTTCGTGGTCAAACTCTAAGTCTAGATATGTTTTTCATTTTTTTCATATTTACGACCTTTAACTTAAAATAGTTTTACTAGTTTTGTGGTCTTTGACTAGTTTATTAGTTTCTAATCATTTTTCATGCTCACATATGTGTATATTCACTGATTTGTTGCTGATTTAACAGTTCATACATCTTTTGCATGGTTTTCTTTACAAGGTTCAAGGTTTTGCTAAATTTTATATTTTATGGTTTATAAATTTGTTAGGCTTTGTTTCTTGAGATTTTTAGACAAATAAGTCTAAGTGTTATAAAAGAAATGAGGGTTAGAGATTATACCTACTCCAAGCTAAAATAAAAGAAGATTATGAGGAGGGTTGAACTTGCATGATGAGCACCAAACTTCAAGTCTTGAACACTTCAACAAACTACAAGATTTCAAGCTCTAGAACTCCAACTAGTAGATGATCTTCAAGGAAAACTCACGAAAAAGGCTCCCTCGTAGTTTTTCTATGATCAAAGGAGGGCTTTAACGTTGTAAAGATTGAAGAACAAAAATCAAAGGAGAGGGGATAGGGGTTCGGCCGAAGTAAAGGAGGGAGAAGAGAGAGGGTTCTCTTGAATTGTTGGGTGATAAGTGAAGGTGGTGGGTGAATTCTTAGCCTTTAAGAAAAGTTGACAAGGCATGGGGTGTAAAAGTCAAGGATTTGGGAATGGTTCATGCATTTTTTTAATGGATATTGTGGGCTCTTGGAAGATCTTCAAGTAAACATTAGTTACATGATTTGGTTGAAATTTGATCACTAGTTAGTGATCTAATGTGCATGTATTCATGTGTTGTCATGAAATGGTGCATTGTGACTTCTAATGTGTTATATGCACTTATTTGTCACATGTAACTTATTAATGCGTTATAAGTTTATGGTAATGTGTTACCTATTGTAAGTCTCTAAATATTTCATGCCCATGCGTGTTTGTTTCTTGGTTTCACACGTATATATATATACATATATATATATATATATATTTTATACGTGTACATATGTATATATATATATATATATATATATATGTCTTTGATTTAGGATTCTCTTGATTGATAATGTTCCTCATTCGTGTTCATGATTTCGGTTTCTATCTTGTACGGATATCCGACGTCAATGTCATGGATTTTTAGTTATCCGTTTTATATTAGTTAGTGAATCCGGGGTAATAGGTGCACCAAGATTATCATATCTTGCGTTATGGCACCAAATCCATTCACTACTTGAAGTTCGTACGTCATTCCACTGTTTATAAGGCAAGTTCTACTTATATA
>WOUH02002705.1:0-19831 GCA_009936405.2 Stevia rebaudiana
GAGCCGAGTATATGGCATTGGAGCTTCGGACATTGATTTCATGGTGAACGGGACTCTGTCCTCTTCTTCTGGAATTACGCCATCATATGCTGACTACCAACAATCACAAGAAAAGGTACTATTATTATTATTTTTTAGGGAAAATTTCGCATATACCCTTATAAACTTCGTAAATATCATATATACCCAACCAAACTTTAAAATATCATATATACCCTTACAAACTAGCTAAAATATCATATTTGATAAATTAATTAAAATAAATAAAAAATGACTAATTTACCCTCGTTATTCTAAAACTTTGAAAATTCTATATATACTTAATTTCATTAAATTTATTATTGAAGATTTTATCATAATATGACATTTACAAATTTCACCAACAAAACCACATTTGCATCAGATAAAAAAAAACAACCAACATTCGATTTGCATTTGGGTTGATTCCAAACACACCAATTTAGAAGAAAAAGCCTAAGCTCGAATCAGTTAGAATTAATTTTAGGAGGCTATCTTTGTTTGGTTGGGGTGGAAGTTGAAGGTTTTGACTTTAAGATTACGGATCTATTGGGGATGATTGCTATATTCAGTTATGTTCTAATCAAAGAAAAGGGGAAAACGAAGAAAATGAATAGAAGAAAATTCATCATTAAATGACAAAAAATGAAGAACTGATCGAACCTAAATGTTAGGAGAAACTGAGTTTTTAAATTTTTTAAGAAAGGAGTGGGATTATTGAAAAACTAAATTAAGAAAATGGTTAAAAATGGTATATGTGAAAAGGGTAACATTGTCATTAACCTAAAAATCATTAAAATTGGGTATATATGATATTTTAAAGTTTTGTTGGGTATATATGATATTTAAGATGTTTATAAGGGTATATATGAAATTGCCCCTATTTTTTATTATTATAATTGTTATTGTTATTATTATTTGTAAACGTATAATTTATATTTAGTTCTTATTATTTTTTGTTATTTCACTTTAATCTGTTTTGCCATGGTTATCTTTGTGGTAAAATTTTTTGTTTTTAATTGTGACTTGATTGTTGTTATTATAAATCATATATGGTTATATGATTCAAACTTTCATATCAGACACTATATGAATACGACACAACTTTCATTATTATATCTTGTTCATTTACTAATTACTATATTTATCTCAACAAATTTTAGGTTCAAAATTTAGAATCCTTGGTGGAAGATCTTAATTCTCAACTTGGAAGTGAAAGAAAATCAAGAGAGGAGTTGGAGCAACGACTCAAGCAAAATGAGCAAGCGCAACAAGAAGTGCAACAACAAGTGAAAGAGCTAATGAAGAACATCCGAGCCTCCCACTAGTTAGTAATAGTTGGTCGTGCTCTATTTTGGCATATATTTTGTGTTACTTTGTTGCTTAGACATTTAAGCACACATTTTGTGTTAGTTTGTTGCTTGGACATTAAAGCACGTATTTTGTGTTAGTTTGTTGTCCGGAAGTTTAAAGAACGTATTGTCACGTATGATTTTGGTGGTATATGAATTCTAGACAAGTTCTAAAGTTATTTGGGTTTGAATTTGATTTTTTTTTTGTATTTGTTTTAGATTAAAAATTAGATTTTTTGAATTCTGGATTGCTTTTGTCGTTTTGAATTCTGGACTAGATTTGTCACAAATTTGTGGTAAACCTCTGCTCTGTCACAAATGTGTCACAAAGCCTAAAATTTTAAGTTTTGTCACAAATTTGTCATAAACCTATGCTGTGTCGCAAATGTGTCAGAAAACCCAAAAATACTTATTGTCGCATTAGGGTAGCTAATTACTGGTGTAACAAGTGTGTAGCAAATATGTTGTGTCGCAAATGTGTCAAAAAACCCAAAAATTACTTATTGTCGCAATTGGGTAGCTAATTACTGGTGTAACAAGTGTGTAGCAAATATTCCATTAATCAAATATCAGCGATGTGTAGCAAATCCGTAGGAAAATTGCGACCCTTACTTTTTGTAGCAAATGGCGTAGCAAATGGTGTAGCAAATTTGACACAAATGATTTGCTACAGAGTTTTTTGCTTCAAACCCAAATTGTGACTAGTGTGTAGCAAAACTCTATCTGTGACGCGTTTGCTACAGATATGTGCGTCGCAAAATTTTTTTTTTTCTAGTAGTGACATCGTACTTGTTCAGATGTCTGCTTTATTCGAATACAACTGGGTTGGACAAATATAAAGGTAAGTTGTGTCAACATGGATTGAGAACACCCATAATTTCAATAAACACACAAACAACCCAGTAAAAAGCAGCACTTGTTACTGGAAAGTCAACTCCGATCAACCAATAGCACGTGGATAAATTTGTTCCATTTATTAATTCCATCGTGTAGAGGCAAGAAGGAGCAGTTAAAGATACATTTACCAAAAGCAAGATTATGTTTATGAATCACAACAATCATGATTTGTTTACCATGATCAAAGGAAAAGTTTCTCTTGATGCTTTAGACCTCCTAGTTATAGAGTTGCAACGACGGATAAACCTTCTGAAATCTCACTAACTAGCAGTGCGATTGCTGTCTTTTCATGAGTTGCGGGTTACTTTTACTCTTAAAGCATTATGATTTTTTAAGATGATCGGAGGCAAAGTTTCTCATGACACTCTAGACCACCTAATTATATTACATATATTTACGACCCAATTTATCCTTAATATAGCTTCATTATACTCATATTAAAGATACAAAAATTTATTAATTATGTGATGCAATTTGTTTTCAAAAATAATAAAATATGAAAAAATAAGAAAACATTTAACGAAAACTTAAATGTTTTTTTTAATTCTCACACCATGGAGTGATTCTCAAATGAGCCTTCCCATGTAAGATATTCACGTATATAATTGTTACATGCATGTGGGATGGTTAATGCGAGAACCACTCTTCGTGCGAAAACTAAAAATCCTACTTAAGTTAACTTTAACATTTCTCATTTCTTTATACGTTGTTATTTTTAGACAATTTGCATTATTGAGTTAAATTTTTGTTTATCTTTAATAGAAGTATAATGGAGCTACATTAAAAAAGAAAAAAAATCATGTTGTAAGTTGTTTAATACTACATATATTTAGTATACTTGCAATATACATAAATACATGAAAACAACGAAAGTAAATGATGAAATTCTTATAGGAAACACATAAACTAGTTCAAAGTACTAAAATATATGAATTGCCATCATACTGCATATTTGCAGTATGACTAGTGTTTTATACTGCATATACGTAGTATGCATAAATAGATGAAAAGAGCAATGAAAAAACCAAATAAATCCTTTTAAGAAACGTGGATATGAATTCAGAAGACTACAATTTGTACATACTCCACATGTGTAGTACATACTCCACATGTGTAGTATGTCATGTTACATATGTACCATCGAACAATTAATTGGGACCCGATGTTTTTAATTATACCTACATTATACTCATATTAAAGATAAAGGAATTATGATTTTATGGTGCAATTAGTTTAAAAAATTAATAACTCATGAAAAAGTGATAAATTTTTAATAAAACGTAAGAGTGTTTTAGAGTTTTATAAAAGTGACTGGTTTTGATGAACCTTCCCCACATGCATGAACATAAAGTGAGAGAGAAGATCAAATACGAAACAAGATTTTTGCTTATTAAAGTTAATAAGAATTTGACATATGTCATGGTAGAAAAAAAGGATGGGTATATTTGTATAAATATACAGTACAAAAAAAATATATAGTACATAAAAAATGCAGTACAAATAAATTTAAAAAACTACTAAAACAATCGCTTTTATCTTCATTTTGTGATTGTCTCAATAATAATTTATCACAAAAAATACCATAAAACAACGTCCGAACGTGCTATTTAATATTTAAAGTTCAACTAATTAGAAAGGTTGTGATGTCAAATTTTATTAGGGCTGCTATCGAACCGAGCTAGGGTGGCCTCGTATTCGTGGTTGAAAACTTATAAGGCCAAGCTGACTCGGCTTGTTTTTTTAGTTGAATAGTTGAGCTCGTGCTCGGCTGGTAAAAAAGTTCGAGCTATGAGTCGGCTCGTTATTTTATTTTATATTTTTTACGTATTAGTTCAAAAAATAAATAAAAACGTTTAACATATAATACATACTTTGTAAACTTGATTACTTATTTATTTTTACTTTGTTACATATTCTGATTTATATTAAAAAAAATACTTTTTTGTAATAAAATATTGTACTCTATGAATTTTTTAAATAAAAAGAATAAATTAAAAATATATATACAAGTAATTGTATATATATTTACTTTATATATTTGTATTATATTTAATTTAAAAATCGAGCCGAGTCACTAGGCGAGCTTCATTCAAGCTATTGTGGGCTCGTGTTCGTGCTTGCAAATTTTTAAGCCGAACCGACTCGGCTTGTTTAGGAACGAGTAATTTACGAGCCGAGCTTCCCGATATTTTTTAAAAAGTTTCCAGTGATTTCCGAGTTTTTGAATAGCCTTAAATCTTATCCAATAAAATTATCCTAAAAAGTTCTAAAAATCGCTATTAGAAGAAAATGATAACATTTTAGTGTTAGTATTCTAGATCCGGTATACACTAGATTTCAGTTAAAATTATTAATTTAATTATATAAAGAAAAACAAAGAAACGGCAGTTCGGTTGTTGATTTATTGGTATATTTTTTACTTCAATGTCTCCAAAAATGGAGTAGAAGGAAAACGTTTGTTTCATGATCCCATATCCTACTAGTTAACCCGAGTTAGATATCTATTAGTTCATTTACCGGTTTATCTTTGTATCTTACTTGTTATATATCTTTCTATTCTTAGCTACCTCTAATAAAACATTACAAAATGTCATGTTTCATTTTCTTAATTTTTCAAGAGTTTTTTAATTATTTAATCTAATTATATTAATATTTTGAATCCTTTTATACTTATTCTATTATCTTAAATTATAAAATAGATTAAATTTATAATTATCTAATTAATTATATATTTAAAAAACTAAATTACACTTTTATCTATTAGATTTGCAATACTTAACAGTTTTAGTATACCGTTAACAGAAACGGTATCTATTCAAGTATTATCAATTTTCATCCCCAACGTTTCAAGTCTTAAAATTTTTTGTCCCTGACGTTTCAAGTATTAACAGTTTTCGTCCCTAACGATTCAAATTTTAACAGTTTTCGTTCATAACATTTCAAGTCTTAACAGTTTTTCGTTAAAGGTTTAATGACAAAAAATATTAAGACTTGAAACGTTAAGGATAAAAACTATTAAGGGCTGACTAAAACTATTTAAGTCTTGGAAATCCCACAGAGGAAAATCGCACTTACTCTATTTAAATTTGGTATTTCTTTAATTTATATAATTATCAACTAAATATACCGAATTTATATTTAAAAAGTTTATAATGAATAATTTTAAAACATCAAAGCATAATTTATAGTCATAAAAGTGTTAGCCATTTATTATTTTAAGTGTTTACAATATAGTAACTTAAAACATGTTTACTATGACACTCTAAAACTGTCTTATGATATCTTTTATTATATATTAACATTAGTTTTAGAGGGGATGGTTCATACGAAAAACACTTCCTCGTGCGAGAACTAAAAAAACACAAATTAAGTTAACTTCAAATATTTCTCATTTTCTTCATACATTTTTTATAAACCATTGAATCACAAATTTTTCCCTCTTTTAAAGGAGTATAATGAAGCCATATTAAAAAGGAAAAATATTTCCATCGTAAAATTTTAATACTACATATATTTAGTATAATGATAATTTAATAGAATTAAAATACTGCATATATACAGTATAATGATAGTTTCAAATTATACTTCTTATTATTGCGTTTCTAGAAAATATATATTCAAAATTTTCTTTATCTTTACGTTTTTTTATGTATATTGTATATGTATAATGTAACTGTAGTAGTCATACTGCATATGTGCAGTATGATGATAATTCATATATTTCTGTTCTTTGAGCTACTTTACGTACTTTCTATAACTTTTTTTTTGTGTTTTTGATGTATCTATATATATATTATAAGTAGTCGTTCAAAAAAATGTATCCTACAAGTATGCTACATATATGTAGTATAGTACAACTTACGACACATATATTTTTAAGTTTTTTGACGTAACTTCAGTATATTCGTTTGAAAGAGGTAAAATTTGTGATTTAATGATGCAAACCATTTTAAAAAATAATAACGTATAAAGAAATAATAAATGTATGAAGTTTAGTTAAATATGGTTTTTTGGTTATCGCATAAAAAATGGTTGTCTCATTAACCATCCCCTAATTTTAGATTAGATAAAACTAAATACATTTATAAATAAAAGGCATATATCCATCTTTTATTAGTTATATGTTTTATTTATTTCAAGTTATACAAATATGTATATATAAATTTGTCAACTTCAATAGAGGATGGAGGATACGACTATCACTTATCGGACCAATACTTCATCTTCCTTATAGTCCACTCAATTAAAAGGGCCTCTATTATCATCTAAGTGTCATTATTTTTTCTTCACATTTTAAAGATGCTTAAATTTTAAAAATAAACATTTTTTACTGGTGGATATTATTATTTTTCAAAGATATCAGAAAGGAAATCAATTTAATACTAATTATATTTAAGGTTCTATAGATATAATTGTTATGTTTTAAAATATCTTTCTTTTCGTAAAATTTAATCAGCTATAATTTAGCATATACATTACCGAACGTGAATTTGATGTTCTAGGTATTAGGTAGGTGTGCATGGTCCCATATGTTTTTAAGATCATAAATATGTTCATTAGTTAGGTATAATAATCTTACATTAAATTTATCTGTTATCCAACTTTTATTTTATATTTGTGAAAGTAAGATACTAATATCTTAGATAGTCTACAACGCGTCCTTACGGGAGAAAAATTAATATTAACAAAAGAAAAATTAAAGAATGTATCAAAAGAAGTACCGAGTTTAATTTGCTAATGGTGAGCCACTGAGTAATGGACTTAATGATTTGAAATAGTTACCGGGTAAATTTCACGCTTCGAGGTGCTTAGTTCCTAAAAACCAAAACGTTTGACATTAGCGCAAATCAATAACTTCATGTACATATGCAATATGTATTATATAACATTGTGAAAATTAATACTTGATAATATTTGCTAATATTTAGTCCTTGAAGGCTGAAGCGTCGGTTCAACTTTTACTTTTGAATACGTTCAATGGGTTGGGTATAGGTTAATGGGTTAGAATGTTAATGGGTTAGATTGAGTATTCATAGTAGCTTCCCTAAATATTATCTGAGTGTAACATGCATGATTTAGGATGTGATTGAGAGTAGTTGTGAGTAAATGAGAAAGCAATGTTTGAGGTTTTGTTTGTCCATTCCTCATAGTTAGAAAAAACTACAGAGATGAAGATTTTGGTTGAGGAGGGAGAAAGATAATGATGTTATTTTAATAATTTTTAAAAGTGGTTGTAGTGAATGCTAGAAAAAAATAATGATAAAAGTATAAAAAAAATATTGTTTAATTGAAAAAAGTACACATAGAGATGACGAAGCTACTGTGAATGCTTATTGTAGATGAGTTTTTGGAACCATGAGTTGGTCTATTGAGTTAATGGGATATATACTTTATAAACTAATTGATATTTGTGTTATTTGAGTATTAGTTAAACTAGTTTCGACTATAATATAGGTTTATATTTGGAATATTTTGATTTTTTAAGCGTTATATTTTTTTTTGTTAGGTCGGGGTCGTCGTAAAATTTCATGAGGGGTGAGAACAAGTTACATTATTAACATATAAAAAAAGTTCATAAATGTAGGTCGACACCTATACCAATAGCCTAGGTACGTCTCTGCCACATAGTGACATGCGTCTTCGCCGGTTGGATGGGGCCTACCTCTATTAATTAATCAGATTTTTAAGAAGAAAAGTATTCTTTCTTTTAAAAATAAAGGTGATATTAAAATATAAATTATAAATCATATTAAATTAATAAAATGCCTTTAATAGACTTACATAATTAAAAAAATGCTTTTATGAATCAAAATTTAATAAAACTAGTTTTTGAAAATCTAATTATGTCCTAGAAATAACAATTAAAAATACACAATAAATTATAAAAAGATAACTAAACCTAAAGATACATAATAAAATTTATAAAATTCCAAATAACACAAAACTAAACATAATAAACCTTAAATAAAACTAAACACTAAATATAACTTATAGTTAAATATTGAATCACAGAGCAATCAGAATTTGTATTAGGCTCACCTTCCCATGGGCCGTGAAAGAGAGGCAAGTCTTCCTCCTTATGGTCGTTCTTCTTTTTTAGGTGGTTCTTCATCTTCAAGTGGGTAGTCATCTTTAGGAAGGTAATAATCTTCTGGCGGTTGTACCTTTACTGGTTGATTTACTAGATCTAATCTGTCAAAGACCCACTTCCAGAAAATGTCACACTCCAACCGACAGTGGAGTCGTCGGAGCGTGATATGATTGTTCATCACACGTGCCATTAAGTGTTACAATATTTAACATGCAAAGATTTCTTTTATTGATTCACACTGAAATACATTGTTCAAATAAAAACAAATACAATTGATAAACTAATTTATTTTATCTAGGTCCATGCATCCTAAATTTACTCTTAATAAATCTTCACTTAACCTATTACAATGTAAAATAAAGAGTATCAACTACAAAAGTAGTTGATGAGCATTTCAATATATGTAATATATAGTTTTACAAATCATGCGACCTAATATTTATATGAATCATGATAAATGTATTGATGGAACTGATTAGCCTCAATGTAAACAAATGAAGATAATCAAATCTTATTCATTTATGTTGGCTTGATTAAGAGATAAAACACTTTTATGTATGTTTCTAAATTTGAATAGAGATAAAACACTCTCATGATTTTGAATATGAAGAGAGATAAACACTCTCATGACTTTGAATAATGCATGACAATTAATTCAAGTAGCATATAAACACACAACATGCAATTCATCAAGTCATCAAACAAACACTTAGGATTCGCATTTGAATCATGAATATATATGAAATAATAATTTGAATACGTGACATATGTAACAGCCCGAAAATGTAAATAACGGAAAAATTCACCATACATTTCATACTAACCAATCTTGGTTAAGACATCCACCTTTTGTAAATCAGTGAGTTCATTTTGTGCTTCAGTGGTGGAGTCTGCTGTTGGTTTTGACTTCTTTGCTGATTTATCAGTGATTTCATATGCTGCTTTTCTTTTCTCCCCTTTGGTGGGAGCATCATCTTTAGAAACTTTGATTGTAGAAGCTAGTTTTTTTTTCAAATCATAGATTTGAGCTTCTAATTAAGTGAGTTTATTCTTCAACAGCTGAATGGAGTAATCTTTGTCTTCAACCTCCTCTTTCAATTTCTCAATCTGTTTATTCAAGTTTTTTGAGTTTCCATCATCTGCATTTGATCTTTGTGTAAGTTTGTTGTTTAATAGACTCAATTGTTTTATAGAATCTTGAAGTGTTTTGCTTTTGCTTGCAAGTTCCAATTGAATTTTATTCAATTTAGTTTGTAAAGATTTTAGCTGTTTGTCTTTTAAAGCTGCATCAAGATTTGTTTTTTCTAATTTACCTTTAAGCAACTTGATCTTTTCCTGTTTGTGTGTTATTTTCATAAACCAGAGAGGTTAAAGAATCTTGTAGAGTTATGATCAAGTTTTCTTTTGCTTCAACTGTAGCTTTTAATTCAGCTATCAATTTTTATTGTGAGTTCTTTACCAGATCAGCTTCTGCAGCTTGTTTTGCTTTTAACAGTTTGAGCTCAGTTTGCAGCATTTTGATATGATCAGACTTTTTGTCTTGATCTTTGTGAGAATGCTCTAGCTATTTCTTTGCAGATGCTAACTGTTCAACTACATTACTCTAATTAGTTGCCCATCTTTCCTTTTTATCAATTAAATTCAAAAATTTAGGCTTGATGTCATTCAGTTGAGCTTTCAAGTTTTCAATTTCCTCTGCTTGTTTACTGAGATTATCAGTGAATTTTCTCACATACTCTTCCCATTTCTTGATGTGAGAGGAAGCAACAGTCAGAGTGGCCACATGGGCGTTTTGATTTTCAAGATATTCTGATTGAATTTGAATATGTTCAGCTTGAGTCTCTAGCAATGTATCTTTTTCTATAAGCCCAGAGACCAACATTTCAATTTCTGAGTTTTGGTTCTGAATAATATCTTGAAGATTTTCAATATCAACTTTAGAAGATTCAGAGATATCAGCCAAATCTGCAGATATTTTTAATATTCTTTGGGTTTTGCCTTTTAAAATCATAGATGCTCTCTTCAGACTTTTTGATTTCTTTGTAAGTTCAGCAGATAAAAAACTTATCAAGATTGGAGTAATTTTGGCAGCTGAAGACAATTGCTTTTTAGGAGGTTGTTGTTGAGACTGTATTTCTTACTGATGTGGTGCTGTTTGATGTTCTTATTCTGAGGAAAAAATTAATTTTTCTATTGCTAAGAGATTCAACTCTTGTGTGACTGAGAAATTTAATTCTTCATTTGTTTCAATTTCTTCTGTAGCTTGTAATTTGGACGCTACAGTTATCTTGTAAATTATGGTCACCTGAATCCACAGGAGCAGTGGACCAGTATAAATTTCTGTTGCTTCAAGAGAGAGAATTAATGGGAGTAAGATCAATATGATGTTGCAAATGTTCTTGATCATCAGGCATTGCCTGTTCATTACCGGATCCTACAGGGGATTGAATGTTGTGAAGTGGAGAGAATGGTTGTTCATTGAATTGTTGGTTCTCTATGGTATGCACAGAGTTATCACCATCATCTTCCTGTTGACCATCATCATCATTATTATCAGATGTTTCAGATTCTTCATTATTATCACTTTCACTTTCACTATCATCATCAGATTCATTCTCATCTGCATTTTCATTTTCTTCATTATTAGTTTCATCATCATCATTGTCATTATAAGATCATTCATCATCATTTTCATCAGCATATTTATTGTCATCATCACTTTCATCAGCAGATTTATTATCATCATCATCTTCATCTTTATCAGATACATTCAACACAACATTTTGTAAATGTACAGGCTGATGAGGTCTTGACTGCTATTTTAGCAGGTTTGCTGATGAGGTCTTGGCTGATACAGTAAAATTTATTAGTGCTGCTAGTAGCTACTAGAGCTTTGTTTGCAGTTGTTTCAGCAGGTTGATTTTGGGTTGCAGCTTTGTTGGTTTGATATCTTGATGGATCTTTTGGAGATTTACAGTCTCTTGAGAAGTGACCATACATATTGCAATTGTTGCATCTCACTTTCTCTATATCAATACCAACTTTGGTTTTCTCAGAGTCAAATTTCGTTGGCCCATACTTCTTCCAAAACTTCTTGTGTCTAAGCACCACCATGGCCATCTGTCATTTGATATCCATTTCCTCAACATCTTTTGGATCTATTTCTTCTAGATCATGTTGGGTAAATTGAGCTTTTGCAAGTGAGCTTGCAGCAAAGCACTCAATGATTGAAACAAAAGCTTTGCATGCCTCCTGTTGTTCTTCAGAATTAGCTTTGACAGTATAGTTCTTTTGAGATTTAGCTTGATTTGAAGGTGGTGGTGATGGAGCATGTGAAGATGGTGTATGCACCAAAACCAGTAGTATCATCTGTTGTATACTATGACCCGTTTTTGCCTTCATCAACAACTAAAGCTTGTACACCAACAGTTTTAACAAATTTATACTGACCCAATTGATTAGAGGAGGTTCTTGCTTTGACATCCATGTCAATTGCTTCAAGCTTAGCAATCATCTCCTCAATTTTGATTTCATCTAAATCTTTTGTTTCTTTGATTAAAGGGACCTTTTCACTCCAACTTTTAGGAAGTGTGTTCAGCTGCTTGACATTTAGATCATAGTTGTCATTTTTGATTCAAAATGTTTTCAGTTCATTAATGAGCTGCACAAATCTTTGAATCTGTTGAGTCACTTTTTCACCCTGCATATGTTTGAAGTTATCAAACATCATTTTCAGATTGTCTCTCTTCATCCTCTTCACATGGGCACTGCCAGCAAACATAACTTCCAACTGATCCCACAAGCTTTTGGCAGTTTCAAAATCCTTCACACAAACCAGTATCTCTATTGGTAATGCAGATTTGACAGTACCATATGCCTTGATATCCATTTTGATCATTCTCCTCTCATCATCTCTTAAATTGATACCTCTGAGTGGCAAACATTTACTATGATACTACAATCTGGTTTCTTCATTAAGATCACTTGGAACATAAGGACCATCAGTTATGGAGCACCACATTTCTGGAACTGTACTGTCAATGTGATTCTGAAAACGAAGTTTCCATTGCTGGAAATCAACTGCATTTTTCAACATTGGTGGCTTGGCTCCAGATGAACCTGATTCAGAGTAAACAGAAACTGATGGGGTATTTTGTTGATCCATGTTAAGTATTTGTTGATTTTATATGAGATATTTAATTTGGATTATTTAATTCAGGAACTAATAACCTAGTCCAAATTGTCCAATCACACAGTCCAATACAATTTAATCAAGTTAGATTAAGCTTTTTGAGTTGGAATTAATTGTTTATTGATTAACTGATTGAATTTTCTAGGAATTAATGAACACAGAGAAAAACCGGCAAAATCAATGATGATTTTACGGATTTTGGTCTGAATTAAAGAGATAATTATCCAAATATTATCCAAATCTATCATAAAATCAACAGGGAAGCTTGTAACACCGATCCGAGATCTATCACAGAAAATCGGAAATCAATGGAACAGTAAACCCTAAAATAACGGTTTGCAAGTTGAGACAGAAATTTGTGAATCGGCTCACAACTTCTTCGATTAGACCGATTACAAATCAACTTGTTGATAAGTAATCGTATACGCTTCAATTGATCAAACAATTTATAGCTATGAATATGATATTCTCAAAACACGCAGTTTCACCAAGAACACGCAGTAAAAGTAGATTGAGCAATTCATGTCAATTTGTTTGACGAATTTATCAGATTTATATCAGATTATATTCAGCTATATGATTCCAAGCTTAGATCAGCTTTTGATCACAGAAATCACAACTTCAGATTTTGATTTTACGTGAAAATCAAAATAACGAGCACAAGCTCTGATACCAATTGTCAGTCAGATCTGATAAAAAATATGTGATTTCAACCAATTACCAGGAGGAAACAGGTAATTAATTCAAGCAAAATATAGATCTAATTATAAACACAAACACAATCACAGTTGTAATTAATATTCAAGACATAATTAATAAGAACAGTTAATGAACAGATGAAATGAATATTCAAAGTAGTTGGTATTAAATCTGATCTTCAATTATCACAGAATTACAATCAGTGTGTGTAAGTGCGTGAAATCAGAGAGAATTTAGGCGTAATCAAAAGCGTAAAAAAACGTACATACACATTATGTGACAGGCCTATTTATATGCAAAGTCAGATCTAACCTAACTACTCTAACCGTTAAGTGCTAACCAAAATAACAAGATTAACGTCACATCAGTTATATATGTCATAACTGACGTCACTACAAACTATTTACACAAAGAAATCTATCTAAGTCTACTAATATTAGCAACAGGATCTTTGGTCATCAGCAACCAGCAGTTTCAACGTCAGCAATACAGATTTCTAGTCATCTGCAATACAGACTGCATTTTGATACTTGGTAAATAATCTTCAAGTTAAATGTATATCAACAATGGAGCTTATAACGTCTGCAATCAAGATTGTATTCAAGTGTTAAAGATAACACTTGAATGTCAGCAGTTAAGACTTTATCAGTAAAGAATCCTTGTTAAGTTTCAGCACTGGAGAATACTTCGTCTTTTAGCACTAGTGCTTCAATATCAGCAGTGATCAAGTCTATGTCAGCATTTCTCACTTCAGTGTCAGCAAATCATATTTTGCTGTCAGCAGTGGGCTATCCTTTGCAAATCCTGTACACAAGATCAAAACACAATAAGATAAACATATATGTTAAACAAATAACATATATTATAGCATATTTGGTTTAGAAAACAAGACCATAGTGTGTCATCCGTATTGAGCCTTTCAATATGTCCACATCAAGTATGGATTTGACTTTATCAATTAATCATCAAGATTAAATCTGTTTAAAGCAAATAAGACAAAGATAAAAAGAGAAGAGTTAGAACTTTTCCATCATTAAATGAACTTAATGAAGAATGAAGCTTGCATAGGCCTTGAAATTGTTGGAAAGTCACCATCTCAATAGAGGAAACCTAACATATATGACCTGAAACTTTTGTTGACTTTATCTTGAATGTGAGAATGTAGATTCACTGTCAACTGATCAATCAAGCTTGTCCCTTGTGCATTGATAGTTGGATTTCCAGCAAGCTGTTGGAAAGGAACTATTTGATTATGCATTTGTTCTTGTGCACTCTTCTGAAAAATTTCAGGCTTTTCTTTATTCAACTGCTTGAATTTCTTGAACTCATCATAAAGGACCATATCATTCCACCTATGAATGATCCGTCTTTTATTCCAGTTACTTTTTATTAGGATTTCTTTTGTCCTCTTTCTCTTATCTTGATCTGCCTTTTTTCTTTCAGCCTCTTTGACCCTCTTTATTACCTTATCAGCTTATTTTTTAAGGCTTTCAATGTTCCAATTTGCAAAAGTTCAACCTTGTATTTGCCTTGATCTAAGAGGATTTTGATTAGGCTTTCTCTTTCCTTTTCATAGGCTTTGTCAAAGGCTATTAATTACTGTTGATAAGCTTCAAGTAATTTTTCACCTATTAACCCTTGAGCTTGCAGGGTCTTTATTTCTCTTTCCTCCTCTATCATTTGTCTCATTTTCAAAGTCTTCTATCAGGAATAAATTTATTTTGGGAGTAGGATTGTTGCTCTTCAACTGATAAGGATTGACTTGGAGGACTGGAATCTTCATCTTCATCTTGAACAATTAATTTTCTTTTTATAGGAATCAGATGAGAGATGGGCAGAGAGTCTTCTGGATCAATTGATGATGTTTATTCAGAAGAAATCTCTTGTTTGTCAGTTGTTGAGGTAACAACTGAAGATTTCTTAGCAACTACTGACGATCTGTCAGTAGTTTGGACATTTGTGGAAACAACAATTGCTGATTTGTCAGTGGTTGCAGTTGTTGTTTTTGTCCTTCTTGTAGTAGCCCCTGATGAGTTACCATAAGTGGTTTTTGACCCAGCAATGGTTGTAACAGCAGTGGTTATTTTTTAGTTGTTTTCTTTGTTGCTCTTGAACTAGCTGCTCTAGTTGTTGTTGGTTTTGTATTTGAGGTTATTGGAGGGTCTTTGGAAGTAGCTGCTTCTTTTTATTTATGTTTTAGACTTGCAACTGCTGAGAATGCTTCGTGTTGTTGGTCTAAGGCTGCTTTTATGAGTGCCTCTAGATTTGTCTTTTTGAGAGCTTTTATCTTTTCTTTTTCAGAATCATCTTGGGCTCTTTTGGCTCTCCTTGCAGCATCTAGAAGCTTCTCATTCTCCCTCTTTTTAGCTTCATTAGCTTGCTCTTTGAACCATGGAGCATGTGGAGCCACACCTGTTCAATTAGATGATTTTGATAATTCTTTAATTCCCTTTTAACTTCTTTGAATTTGAGGTTTGTTGAAATTTTCATTAAAACAATTTGTTCTTTGGTGTTGGAAAGGATTTGGATTGTTGCTTGGGTTATTAGAGGGGTGACAATGGAGGTAATAAAGGAGGTTAGTTGATTGGTGTCAAAGTGAGGGTTTGATTCACGTTGTGAAGCAGATTGGGCTGGTGGATTTTGTGGTGGTGGAGGTGGTGTGTTTTGGTGATCCTTAGATGAGGATGCCAACTATAGGGTTGTATTTGGGAGTTGGACTTGAGAATTCAAAGCTTTAAGGACTATCTAAGTTAGAGAAGTCACCCCAGCTTGAATTGTGAAACCTGTAGCTGTCAATTCTTTAATCTGCTGTTTTGAACCATCATCCAATTTAATGGAATCATCTGATTCCCTAACAATAATGTCAATTTGTACATGACCTGGATCCACTCCAGTAGTGTCATGTGCCCCTTGTTCTTGGTTCTGGGGACTTCCAGGTTCAGTCATTGAGACATCATGACCTGTTTCCATGAGTGATGTCTGATCTATGTTAAAAAGCTCTGCAAATTTAAGGAACTTTGCAAAAGACATGTAAGCATCACTCAATGAAGTAGACTGAATGAGTGGATCATTCTGTCTTCTTGCATCCTCATCTCCTTGGTTATCCAAGGACTCAAATGGTACACTGGTTGGTTGGGGTTGCTCCAGAGATATGTGTGAATGAGAACTAGTATAAGTACCACTTGGTTGTCCAATGGATTGGAGATGATAGATAGGAGTTTGGTCAGGTGAAGGGGTGTGAGAAGCAGATCTACCCGAGGGAGATTGGGTATACAACTGATGATCAAGTGATGCATAAGTTGTTTGTGTGGTGTCCATTTAGGTTTCCAATGGAACCTTTTAAGAGGTTTCCAATGGGGCTGGGGTTGGTGCATATGATACAACTGCAGGAGATGATGTTTCCTCAGTTGTTTGTGGTGGGGTGGTATCCATAGCCACCACAGGCATATCAACCTCTTGAGGGGCCGTTTTTGGTTTTGATTTCCTTTTGGGTTGTGGGGGAGTAGAGGCGGAATATTTTCTTTTGGTGGGTGCCTTTTTAGGCTTGGAAGAGGTGTTAGTTGTGGGTTCAGTGAGGATGGTTGTGTCCTCACTATCAGCTTGATCAGTGATTTTAGCAAGAGTTTTCATTGTTGAAAAAAAAAAATTTGTCAATGGATTTTGATGTAGATAGATCACCTTGAAGGCAATCATCTTTTAGCAAATTAGTTAAACATGCCATGACAAATCTTGGAAACACCAAAAATTTATTCCTGGTTTCCTTGTGATTACTCACAAGGTGATCAAAAATGATTTGTGAATATTTAATTTTATTGTTAGTGATACATAACATATAGCATATTCTTTGGCATCTGCTCCCAACATGTTGATATTTAGGAGAGACACTGGACTATGGTATGAAACAAAAATTTATATTTAGGCTCAAAATATGGTTTTAAAAGAGTTTTTTGTTTCATATTAGCTTGGTAATCACACTTTAAGAAGGTTTGATGTACCAAGCCCATAGCAAAAGAATTGGGGCTCTCAGAATCAAACAGGTTTAGAACATTTGAAAGTAGGGATTGAGTTATTACTACATGTTTACCTACTACTATAAAAGTAAGGTTGATCACCTTCTCAGCGGTTTCGGTAGCTTGTGCATTAGCCCATAACTCATTGAGTGAGGTTATAGAGATTTGAGGATTGATGGTTAGAGCTGTGTGAAATTTGGATTTGACAAGTAAGTCGATGATGTCGTGGTATTGAGGGTATTCTGGTGATTTTTAGAGATAAGCAATTAGGTTATGAACAACTTTGAGCTTGAGTGCCATGATTTAAGATGGTGTAGGATGATTTGTGAGAGCTTGTGATGATTGAATGGATGAATCTGGAACGAATGTGACGGAACTGTGTGTTTGTGGGAGAATTAGAGAAGATGATCATTGGCAACAGTCAAATTTAATGAAGAACTGATGGAAAAGTACTGATTAGGGTTAAGGACTGATATTTATAGGTTTTAAGAAAAACAACTGATGGGTTAATAACCACTGATAGTTCATGTACTTATGGTTTAATTTATCAGTAGTTTTGTAAACGACTGATAAAATCATCAATGGTTAATGCTATTACGTGGTAAAAACACAGTTGTTATGTTCAGTTGTTTAAAAAGATCTGATCATTTTATTAGAGAAAACTTATTTAAGTTTATTAAGAATGATCATTCTTGCAAATTTAACATACCTAATCTAGTTACAGACTTTTAAAAGGTTGTGGTGTCTAATGGTTTTGTAAAAATGTATGCAAGTTGATCATGTGTTGAGACTTGCTCAGGGATTATAAGTCTCTTTTCATAGCAATCTCTTATGAAATGATGTCTTATTTCAATGTGTTTTGTTTTTTAGTGATAAACAGGATTTTTAATGATATCTTTAACTGCTTCACTGTCTATATTCAAAGGTGTCTTGAGTTCTGTTATACCAAATTCAAGCAATTGGTATTGTATCCAAAGCAGTTGTGCAGTGCATTGTGCAGCTGCAATGTATTCTGCCTCTGCTGTTGAATTTGATACAAATGGTTGCTTTTTTACCCTGCCAAGACACCAAGCATTGAGTAAAGAACTGACATCCACTAGATATGGATTTATTTCTAAGAGAGCATCCTGCATAATCACTATCTAAAAAAACAACAAGCATACAATATTGATTAGCAGGATACCAGATACCAAATACATGTGTATCTTTCAGGTATCTAAAGATCCTCTTCACATGACTTAAATGTGATTATTTAGGTGCTTATTGATATCTAGCACATACACATGTGGCATAGATGATGTCAGGTTTATATGAAGTTAAGTACATTAGGGATCCAATCATGCACCTATACAATGTTTGATCCACTGGTTCACTAATTGGATCAGCCTGAATTCCTGATGCAGTACCCGTTGGGGTGGAAATGGTTTTGCAATCAGCCATTTCAAATTTATTTAAAAGCTCTTTTGTGTATTTGGATTCGTGAATAAAAATTCCATTTGGTTGTTGTTTTATTTGTAATCCAAGAAAGCATTTTAGTTCACTAAGAGCACTCATTTCAAATTTTGTTGACATTAGGATTGAAAATTGTTCACACAGATTTGGATTTGGTGATCCAAAGATGATGTCATCAACATAAATTTGAACAAACAATAATTCATTATTGACTTTTTCTGTGAAAAGGGTTTTATCAATTGTGGCTCTGGTAAATTTATTGTTTAAGAGAATATGAGAAAGTGTGTCATACCATGCTCTGTGTGCTTGTTTTAGACCGTATAATGCTTTGTCTAATCTGTATACCCAATCAGGATGATGAGCATCTTTAAATCCAGGTGGTTGGCATACATACACTTCTTCTTTTATATCATCATAGATGAATGCACTTTTGATATCCATTTGAAAGACTTTGATGTTGTGTGAGATGGCAAAAGCTAGAAACAGTCTGACGGCTTCTAGTCTTGCAACATGGGCAAATGTTTCATCATAGTCTATGTCTTCTTCTTGAGCATATCCTTGAACTACTACTCTTGCTTTATTTTTTACTATGATACCCTTTTATCAGATTTATTTCTGAACACCCATCTTGCACCAATAGGACACTTATCTTTTGGTAATGGACAAAGTATCCAAACATTTTATCTTTTGAATTGCAGTAACTCATCTTGCATAGCTTGAACCTAATTGTTTTCTCTCAAAGCTTCTTGATATTTCTTTAGTTCTTCTTGTGATAAGAAAACAACATGAAGACATACATTTGCCACTTGTTTTCTTGTTTGAACACCGTTTTGAGAGTCATCAATGATTTGATGAGCAAACTGATCTTTATTGTATGGAATGATGTCAAGGCATGTAGAAGTTGATGGATTATCAGTTATTTGGGCACAACTGATAAGTGAATTATTAACAACTGATGAGTTTGTTAATGAACCACTGAGTGAGCTGTGACAACCGTCAACTTTCAGGTCCAATTTTGACTTATTCTATACGTACAATTACACGTGTTATCTTATATACGTGAACTATATTTCCGAATACTCATGTATTTAAATATATAAATAAAACTTGTCTAATAAAC
>WOUH02002712.1:0-19819 GCA_009936405.2 Stevia rebaudiana
ACTACCTATCGAACCACCCATAATCCAAATTTCTTCAAACTTCAACCCACAAACCATTTCAATTCTAAAAAAGGCACCATTTCTCCAAAAAAATCCAAATTATGGGGTTAAAGATGTTGCTTGCAAATTTGACTAAAATAAACTAAATACATGTGTTGCAAACCTGTCGGAATATTTGTTAATTATGTTGTGTTGCAAAATTATGTTGTAAATTATGTTGTGTGACAAAAACTAGGTTTGTTGCTGATTTGAAGCAAGTTAGATGCAAAATTAGGAACTTTTGTTTTGTTTTTTTGACTGAAAAGTGTTTAGAATATGTCGTAAATTTCCGACAAATTTTAATGCGTCACAAAATATTGTAGCAAAAATCTCTTTTTATATCGGACCTTGTGTAATGGGGCTTGACTACCAAGTGACTATCCTAGGTGGCACTTGATCATGTTACCATTAAGCCTTTTCACCATTACACACAAAGGGGTTACCATCAAATGATGAAAGAAAAGTGAGCATGGTCACTTGATGATGAAATTTAATGCAATTTATTATGTTTTTTATTTTAATATCAACCAATAATAATAATCTACATAAATAATCATTTTCTCTATCACTTACTTAAGGGTCAAGCCTCATTACAAACCTTTTTTACTCATATCGAACTCTCTTACATGACGCCTATGTGTCAAGCCTATTTAAAATGACCGTTACACGTAACCTCAGTGTCATCCATGTACATAAGGTATTTATTTATAATTATTGCTCTCTTCTTTATTAAGTTGGAGAAGACCAAATCTAAAAGCTTTGATTATCTACTCAAAAGCAATTTTAGAGGAGCAAGATTTTCCTCAAACTATTTATTTATTTATTTATTTATTTATTTATTTTTGTTCTCTATTTTATATGGATACTACAATTTAGGGTCGAAGTTAAGTAATGCTTTTCTCCGTACAAATAAAAAGAAATATTTTTATCGAGAAGCCACAGTTTTATACTTTTATTACTCGCTTTAACCTCTTAATTATAATAAAGTCCTGTTTACTTGAACTCATTATTCTTAAACCTTAAACTATCTTAGGAAAACATGTTCTTCGCCGGTTTTTTGATCTATTATTGTAATCCATCGAGTACACTTTTTCAACGTTGAATTGCCAAACACACGATTCCCTTCTACATACGCGATATTCAACCCTTGACCCACCGGAAGATTCACCGATCTCACAACCTGTGACTTAATTCCGACAACCGACTCCCATCTAAACCGCACCATGGACCTTTGGTTAGCATGTGTGCACATCAAGACCGCACCACCATGGCTTAATCTAGCTAGCCCAAACAGCTCATACAAGTCATTACGCCGCCCATCAACCACCATGAACTCAACCTCCGGGAGCCTTGCCATAACATTTGTAGCTTCTCCAACCACCAATTCGGGAACCGGTGACCCATGATCCTTCACCGCGGTCTCATACTCAAGTTTTGAACGCTCGTTTTGCACCATGCAAACATAACGTGCTTCCACGTGGCGCGCTGCGATACCCAAACCAATGCTTGTAATGATATTGCTCCCACTCGACCACGCCTCAATGATCAATTTAGGGCTCCACCCGCCCGCCATGGCGGATATTAGCTCCACATGATCGGATTCTTTGAACTTTTCGCACTATGATTCACAAATAAATTGATCGGATGAAATATCGAAAAATGATCATACATTAAAAACTGTATACTATATAAACGTGTGTAAGTATATATATACTTACGGTTTTCACTGTATCTATGTAGGCTTTTGAAGCCATCTCCGGTGACCAAACCAACTTCATCTTCTTTACACGACTAGGGACATGAGAGGTTGATATGATCAAATTGTGGTCGTTTCTTCGATTTAATACTTTTAAGATGATAAACAAATTAATACTAATAGTTGTTTATTTATAGGTTCGATTTCGTACAAGCTATAGTTGACAATATACATGGTCCCACAAAATTTATTTGGAATTTAAGGTTATCGTTTCGGTGGAGCTTGAACAAAAACATTTCGGGGGAGAGAATTCATTTTTGGAAAAATTTAAGAGAGGCCAGACTATATACATAAAAAATTTCAGGCATAAATTCTGAAATTTACACGATGGATCAAAAAAAGGGCATGGATCAGGACCACCCCTGGTCCTCATTAAGCTCATCCCATGATGGTATGTGATCTTAATTTAGAGTTTAGACGACAACACGTTTATATGATCGGAATCCACCTTAAATCAAGCAAATTACTCATTTATGCTGGCAACAAGTAAGCTAGTTGATATTCTTATATGTTAGACTAAATATATATATTATCTATTATTGGTATATATATTATACGTCATACATGACTATTTGTATAATTGTTAAATGATCAATTACTTAAATATCCCTATAATTAGTTAATTGTATGATAGACATAATTGACATTACACTCTAATTAGAGTTTCCCCTTGGTTGCACTTAAATGAGGAGGCTATATATAACATCATATAGGATACGAGTTCAACATCACACAACTCATAGAAATCGTAACCCTATCCCTAATCGTAGCCTCCCTCTCTTTCAAACTATTCTATCAAGAACAATGCATCCTAAACGGGAACTCAGTCAATCAGATCAGATCATTATAACGTCTTCTGCAATTAACACTCTTGTTGCTGTTGGACTTACATGTTTCATCTAATTCTTTTACTATTTCTTTATTTATCATGTTTAATTAAACTAATAATTAGGGAATCGACCAACATGTGGTATCTAGATAGATGTTGATTAATCGATTCCCAATCTAGAATCTTAAACTGGATCTGTTTCGAAATTAGGTTTTAATAAAATAAGAACCCTAAAAATTTTCGAAAATTTAACTGGACTTGTTGCTAGAATAATGATAGTTTTTACAAAGTCAGAGACCAAAAGCCGTATCTTCTGATTTTTTTACTCCAATTGATAGATCGTGTAAACTCAAGGAAAATAAACTCAAGAAAAAGAAAGTTGAGCGCGTGTAAGATATTGCTGGTGTATTTTGTTATGTGACATTGGTAATCACATAATTGAGGTATATGTTGGAAAGACATTGTCGATGGTGCAGATTGAGAGAGTAGAGGGGTTCTCGATAAGGTAAGGGTGTTAGATGGTCGGGTGACAACACTGACCATAACACTAAATAAAATAAATTAATTAATTAACTAAAATAATCAAAATAAAAATACTTGATTATGATCCTCGTTGACTTAAAGTGTTGTAACAATCATCAATAAATGTCGTATCTTTTTTAACCCCATTCAGGCATTATTTTCAACGACTACCGGTCAAGTTACCTTTATCATATATTTTTCCAAGTTTAATAAATATACTAGTACGAAATTACCCATTTTTTGCAACTAATACATTACTTTACGCGATAATTCAATACACAACTTGGCATCAGTAATAACATCTTAGACTTTTATATTGCAACTTGAAAGCAGATGATGTTTGACTATATATAAACGGTAAGACAAAGAAAAGGAAGTATAAAAGTATAAAGTCTCCTTAAAGTTTTAATATTTAGAAAAGTTAAAAGAAAAGAGTTCTTGGTGCTTTGAACCTCAGAAGAATCCTACACAACTTTTACTTGGTCTCGAGCCTAAAGATGAATATGAACAAAAGTAATATATTTGGTACTGGAGTGTCGGCCGGGAATTCGAGAAAGAAACTCAAAATAGGCAAACGTTGTTCCAGTGTAAAACCGGATGTTCCCCTTTTAAATATTTGAACAAATTACTAATTAAAAACAAAGTAAAATCCTTGGATACATTAATAGGGATATAAATTACATTTATATTTTATTTTATTTATAAAAGCCAAAAACAACTTAAATATTCGTAATCAGACAAAGTAAAAGTCAAGTATTGGGAGAGACTATATCTTTGGATTAGTACTTGGTTTTTACCTACATTGTACTACGTTGCGATATGTCATACTAACTGCCTGATGTGTGTGCATAGAGTGAAGTAATAATCATATTATTTATAAATTTAAAACCTTATTTAGAATAGGGTAAAATCTCCATTGTTCTTTACTTTAACCGAACAACCATCAAGTTTTGGTGAGCTGGCAAGGAACAGAACTCTGAAATTATACGGTCACTCACACGTACTTAATTGGCCGTTTAAAAAAAATTAAAAAGGTTTCGAATGAAAAGAATTGTTGCATACGTTGCCATATTTTATAGAAAGTTTACCGAATAATTCTCAGTTTATTTTGTTAATGTGTTCCGTAACTTTTTTTAGGGGCAATTACATATATCCCCTTATAATCTTTATTAATTACATATATATCCAACCAAAATTTTAATTACATATATCCCTTTACAAACATCTAAAAATAACATATTATAGAGGATAGTAAGTAAAACGGGTAAAAACCCACCCGGAAAACCCCGAAACGGACTAAGCCGGCGCATGAACTAAATGGCGGGAAAAGCATAACAAACTATCGACACGTGGTAAAAATCAAGAGGCCCTCAAAAAGCATAATCTATCCGGACCGTTGACAGAGAACATGTTTTCCTCACCAACGGGTACCACTCAAACTAACTATAAATAGGGAAGTCACGTGGGGAAGAAGTCATGCGATAAAAGAGATTTCGATTATAATCAGCAAATACTTGTAATAGTTGTGAGATTTAAGAGGAGATTGAATTGTAAAGATCATATCATTGGAATAGAAGTTCTTAATCCTCATTCGATTAGATTTCCGTTTCTTCACATATATAACCATTTTTAGGGGGGTATATGTAATTTAAGTTTTGATGCTATAATATGGATTGAGGAAATATGTAATTTAAGTTTTGGGTTGAGTATATATGTATTTAGGTTTTAAAATAGAGGGCTATATGTAATTGATCATGTTTTAATACAAATTTGGATTTTAATAATTTTAACTTTAACCTATTGGTATGTAATAACCCCAACTCAGAAAATTGTTAACACCAGTCCCAACTTTTATATCATTTATACGTAACAATCCCTAGCTAACGGGACCTAACTCCTTTAGCATATTTTGATGTGGCATAATAACATGACAAGATTTTTTTGGCTTGTATGCTAACATAGCAAGGTTTTCTAACAAGACATGTTGACATAGCAAGAATTTGCTAACGTGACATAATGTCACGTCAACAATATTCTAATGGAGTTAGTTCCATTAGTTAGGGACTGTCACAAATAAATAATATAAAAGTCGAGACTGATGATAACAATTTCATGAGTTGGAGGTAAAAGTTGAGATTATTAAAATCTAATTTTCCTATTTTAATGATTTTCGAGAGAAATGTTGTCTTTCATATATGTATTTTTCGATTTCTATAAAGAAATTTGTAAATATGTTTTGCTATTAATTATTTATATTATTTATTAGATGACCCACCTTCTTTCCTAGTTCCTACATACCCAACATATCACACAATTTCCAAATTTCACGGACAACTTCATAGTAAGTCATTGTCATGTTTATGAGAATTCAACTTAAATACGTGATTATATGTATTATTGTTTTCAGGTAATTACTTAAGGATGACTAACTATTTATCATATTAAAAAACTAGACAGAAAGTTTGGTAACAAAACCAAAATTTTTTAATGGAGTTGGATTATTAATTTTTTATATGTGGTGCATCGTTGCAACAAATTCTCCATAATCTTACCGTTGTGTTGTGCAAAAAAGAAAAATGAAACTGGGTACAGGTTTGGATAGGAAGGAAGCGTATGATGGTTTTCAGAATTTGAATGAAGAGATGAAATACCGAAATTGATAGACATAACGAGAAGAAATAAATTAAATTGGTTATTTTTTAGATTTAATCAAAACGACGTAGTTTTGATAGGTTTCACTATTATTTAGGTGTCTAACAACACCATATTCATTTTCCTCACATATATATAGGGTTTGGATAAAATATGAGCCAAATTTAAATGAGAAAACTTAAGAAACTCATATTAAAAATCATTATTACTCTTCACAAAAAAGGGTACCAATTTTGTGTCTTTTTATTAAAAAATTTAAAAAAAATATGTTTTTGTTGGTAATCGATGGGTGTCCCGACATATTACATATATAGCAATCTGTATTTTACTAAAAAATGTCATTTTTTAATAAAAATCATTTTTTAAAAAATATTTACTCGGTCCTTTTTATTTTATTTTTTCACCAAAAATCATAAAATTGAATATAGAATTGAAACGATAAATAAATAATTTTACGTTGTTACATATGTAAATACGACGTTTTCATAGGTTTTTGAGTGACAGCGGGTTTCTTGTTTATACATCTAATATATATATATACTAGCTTATAACCCGTGTTCAACATGGGTGACGCGTATCAAATAAGTAATAACAAAATTTACGATAATAAAAAATTGAATTATTCAAAAGATTGTTACACAAACATTCTTCAAGTATTAAAAAAATTATCAAAATTTATCAAGTAATTTATAAATTTGTAAAAACTTCTTTGTAAACCATATTAGAGGTTTTGTTTGTAATTTGACCAGTGGCGGATCTTGAAAAAAAAGTAAGCAGGGGCGAAAATTTGGGGCGATTTTTTTTTTACTAACGCTATGTATCTGGCCGGCGGTTCGGTTGGCGGTTCGGGTCGGCGGTTCGGGTCAACATTACTAAAACTCAATTTTTCATTCAAACAATAAATACTCTAATTTTCATTCAAACATAAACACTAAAATACTTGTTAACAAATACATAAATTGTTTATAATGTCATAAACAATTTACCTATTAGAGAATGTAGAAGATGATGGAGGTGGACTTGTGGATGAATGTTGGCGACGATGGAGGGTAGAAGGCTAGTCGTTGGAGCTCAGCTCACCGGAGCAACCAACTCAGTCGGATAGAGCAGTGCAGCGGTAGTTGTTCTGTTCTCGTGTGCTGTGGGCAGAGGGTGGGGTGAATCCTTAGTCCCGTATATTTTTTTATTTCATTTGAATGTAATGGACTAATGAGCAATTGACTTAGTTATAGATTAATTGCTAATTGGCCGATTATAAATTTTGGGTTTATATATTAAATGAAAGTGGTATTTAATCATATGCTCAAACCTTAAATAACCAAATAATATACCAAGATCGTAACTATCATCTCTCGGTTCTTTAGTTATTCGGGTTTCTTTGTCAAAATGTTTTTTAAGCAGGGGCAAATATCACCTATAACTTTTTAAAGTAGGGGCTATATTATACATATTAGAACTTTTGAATTACGGGATACCAAATACATACTTGTGGAAAAAGACGGAGCAAGGGCGGTCGCCCAGCCCGAACTCCACAAAGATTCGCCCCTGGTCTCCGAACCCTAGTATATGAGGAGCCAAATTTCTGGTAGTGAATTTGAGTTCAAAATGGTAAACTTACCTTTAGTTTCTTAGCCACCAATTACCACCTAAGGGCATTCACATTTGGTTTTCTATAATTTATTTGAGTGAAATCTTTATATTATAGAGATAGTATAATAGTGGTTGTGAGTAGGAAGATATAGAGAAACTGATGAAAGTAGTAAATATAGAGAAACAATGTTCATCAAAGTAAATTGGAGAGAGAAAAATATAGTGATAAATGTATAAAAAGTATTATTTAATTGAATATAAAAGAGAAAAAAATATTATTTAATTGAACATGAGAGAGAAAAACAGTGATAAATGTATAAAAAGTTATTATTTAATTGAATTGGAGAAAAAAAAATGTAGTAATTTTTTAGTGAATTATAGAGATAAAGATGGAGATATTGATGTGAATGCTCTTAATAGTCTGTTTTATATTTAGCCGGTGACATATTTTTTAGCTATGAGACAAGATGTTCCCCTGCAAGGAACATGCCACGTGTCAGAAATTTAGTACATAACAGAAAGAATAAGTAAAAAAAGCGTTATCTTGAGCTTTTTTGAATTTAGCCTTTGCTTTTCATGTCTAATTTGGTAATAATTTGGTCAATTATATCCATTTAGGTAATTTTCCCTTTTAAAATAAATATATATTAGTTAAGAGCATTCACATCTATTTCTTCATCTTTATCTCTATAATTCATTTAAAATCACTACCTTTTCTCTCTTCAATTCAATTAAATAATAATTTTTTATACATTTATCAATAATTTTTCTCTCTCCTATTCAATTAAATAATACTTTTTATACATTTATCTTTACATTTTTCTCTCTTCAATTTATTTTGATAAACAGTGTATCTTTATATTTACTAGTTTCATCAGTTTCTCTATATCTTCCTACCCACAACCACTATTATACTATCTATATAATATAAATAAATAACTCACATAAATTATACATAATCAAATGTGAATGTTCTAATTAAGGTTCTTTTGATAATTCTTTATAATACATTAATAATACAAGTTACTATACATGAAAACACATGGTGTTGAAAAGCTCAACATAAGTACCCTTATTGATACCTGGATTGATTTGACATATGGTTTGTTAATTTTCAGCAGATGGGTTCTGATTAATCTCATTTTATTCAACTCTTTTCCTGACTGGAAAGTTTGATTCAGTCGCCGGAAATCTTCGAATTGTGTAGAAGAGATCACCGGAAAAACAGTGGAAAATAACAAGAGAAATAAAACATAAGAAGAAATGATTGGAAGGATCTGAATATCGAAAGTGAAACCGGCCATTCCAAATATTTTCAGAATTCTCTCTCTCGTCTACTAATCTTCTCTCTCTAGAACTTCTATTTGCTCTGAGAACAAATTCAATGCAACAAATAGCTCAGATATTGATGATTTAAGTAAAAAAATGATGGCAACAAATATTGGATTGTGATTTGTGTCATTGTGAACACTGAACAAGACATGCAAATTTTGCAATCTTTTAAAAATTAAAATCGGAATATACAGATATAGTTGGCGGTTTGAACAACTTGCTGGTTTCGTTCTTTTTTTTTTTTAATAAAATGAATCTTGTCGTAAAAAAATAAAGTTGTGGGCTTGTGGCTTGTAGGGTGGGGGTGTTCAAGTCTTCGATACAAAGACTTCAACTTTACCTAAATTTGAGCTTATTTTGAAATGTATTTTATAATAAATATAAAAATTAAGTATTAAAATTTATAAATTAGAATCGTCAAAATTTTTGTCATCGGCGAGAAACAAAAAGCTTCTCCTTTTTTTTTCTTTAAACATTAGTAATTTTTCATATATTAATGTCATAAGAAAAAAAATCATCATACAATTTAGAATTCAATAACCTTTGATAGAGTATAATGTTCATACCTATAAAATATTTTAATATGTTGCATTAATTATATACTAGTGCGCTTCATATATATATATACAGTATATTAGTGCAAGAAAAAAATTATATATATATTTAAAGAAAAAATTGTTCTAGGCTCTAGCCAATAATAAAATCTAATTCATTACATATAATACTAAATTAGTAAAGTTGTTAACAAATGGTCTGGTATACAAACACCTACATGTCGGGACCCTAAGAATATGGCCTCGACATGTGTTATTATGTAAAAACATTAAATCAGTCAATTTTTACACTAACACGATCTTCATCGCCAATACAGGTCATATTGCTCGGGTTTGTCGGGTCGTATTGGCAATAAGCAGATATTGGTGTTACAAATTATTTTTATATCAATATGACCCCTAGCAATACAACCAGTATTTGTCAGTTTCATACACTACGTAATTTGAAATGAAAATGTAAGAAAACTTAACAAGAAGCAGGGCTCATAGAAACTTACATTTGATTCTGGTACTCAAAGTTGACTGTTTGCTTTAACCTCCAATATATATCGTTCTCACTTCTTGGTTCTATATGTTCTTTCTATTGATCAAGCCTTTTCTAAATATTTCCACTATTTTTGAAGTATTCAAGTGGATCAAAAAACATACACAGTAGATTTTGTGGAGAACAATTTCACGACACTTATCTTATTTATGAACTCAGAAAATTACACATAAAGAATCGTTTATAAAGTATAATTATAATGAACCAATATATAGCCTATCAAACTTAATGAACAAGAAAGAAACTATTCCTATAAATAGTAAGTAAACGTCGTAAACAAGTTGTGTTCTAACTTCATGAGCTGTGAACTGTCACATTACCGCGTTTATTCCCGTCGCAAACACCGTACCTTTTCATTAGCCAATGAAGTTAGTTAGTAATTCTCCTAAGTCCTATCCCGAGTCAACGATTAGCGGGCCCAACAATTTTACCTCCATTTAAATGCTCAAATAATTATATGACAATGGGAAAAAGTGAATATGATGTTGCTAGCATTCAGTGGTGGATACAGAAACTTTTTTTATATGGACGGAAATTTTTTAGGGTCGTTTATGTATCGCTATATAATAATTTTTTCATCTGTTTCGAGCCGGTTTGGGTCGAATTGGGTCGAGTCATGCTAAAAAATGACCAACCATACAAAATTTCATATTAAAAAACATAATGGGCTAGTTGTGGGTTTGGTTTAATATATTAACATTAATAATGAACTTATTTAATAAATGATAATTGTGAGTTTGGTTAGTTTAAAAAAAATTAATAGTTGACTTAAACTTATTTTAACTGAGTTTATATTATTAGTTGGACATATTTTCAACTTGGGTTTAATGTTTTATAACTAAAATTAGAAATCAAAATTGGATTAGGGACGGATTGAGGGCGATCACAAAGTTTTATGGGGTTGTGGTAGCGATAAAAGCCTGGGGTCGGATAGGTTCAACTTTGGATTCCTAAACAAATTATAGAATCTATTCGAGTCTGACTTCAAGGAAGTATTTGATCATTGAGGAATATCGTCCTATTAACTTAATTAAAGACTCTGAAAATTTAACCGCATGCATAAATACTTAAATATAGACTCTGAAAGTTCCATACTTCTTTTACATTAAACCGGAAGTAATTATTTGCAAAGTATTAGAGTTTCGAGGCTTGATGTGATCTTGATTCATAATAATAAGGAAAATGAGAATTGTCTTCATCACGAATCGTTATTTGTCTTATGTATCCATTCAATAAACTTGCTAAGATTTGTGTGAGAGCGTCCGCCTTTTGTGACACTACATGTAACCTTTTCTTTAATATCCAAAGCCTTCACACTAAATATCTTGTCACTAAACAGCTTTTCCACCTTAGTTTTTATTTCTCCTTGAGTAATGATACCTGATTCATCTTTGTCTAACCGTAATCCAGTCTTCCAGATGTCGCAAATATAAGTCTCGTTGTGAAATTGATCAGCAAAGTATGGCCAACACAAAAAAGGAAGTCCGTTTGTGACTCCTTCTAAAGTAGAGTTCCAACCACAGTGACTAATGAAACAAGCTACAGAAGGATGAGCCAATACCTTCTGTTGAGGTGCCCAACTCACGATTCTTCCACGAGACCCCACTCGACCCATAAAACCATCTGGGTAATCAGGTGTAGTCTCCTTAGTCATACCAGGTCGAACCACCCATAAGAATGGTTTGTTGCAAAGCTCGAGACCAAGTGCCAATTCTTCAAATTGATTTTTGTTGAATATAGTGAAGCTCCCAAACGCGATATAAATTACTGAACATGGTTGTTGTTGATCGAGCCATGTTAAACAGGTTGGGTCCTCTTGCCAGAAGTGACCGGCTTGATCACCAAGTCGATCGCTTGCTAAGAGCGGTCCTATAGGCAACAACTGTGGGTACATGCTAAATGATGCACCTTCTAGCTCAGTAGTTGAGTTGCATATAAACCAGTCCACCATTTTAGAAGCTTCTTCAGATTCTTTTACTAGTTGGAAACTGGCTTCTATAGTTGCATTGTCCATAAAGCATACCCATCCAAGGTTCTCGGTTTTTATAGGCGGCATGGTTTCAGATAACTGAATTGTTTGATATTTTAGAGGTATGCCTACATAAAACATTTAAAATAATTAAATTAGCATCTTATTTGATAATAAAAATATTGAAGATGAAAACACGCACTCGTGTGGGTTGAGCAATATATGGGTCTAGGTAGCAAGGTTGAAACAACGCGGACTAGGTTAGCTAACCCGCTAACTCTATATCAATGAAAAATGTCACTTATATATAAATTCAATTCTAGAAATGTTCATTTTTACCAATTTTTTTTTTAAATGTCCCTTTCACTACGGCTCCTCCCAAAATGTCTCTCATGTGTTCCACCACGAAAACAAAAATAAGTGTCGGGCTATAGTTGTCAGCGACCATGAATAACAACTGAACGACCACGAATACACGAAATGACCATGAATAATGGTCAAACGTACGACTAAGAATACACGAAACGACCACGAAATAATGGTCAAAAAACCATACGTGAGGGACATTTTTGAGGGAGCGTAGTCAAAGTGACTTCTTAAGTAAAATTGTGTAAAAAGGGAAATTAATGAAATTTACCCTATACATAATCATACATGTCTCACCTTTGTTATTTATAATCCCATCATCAATCAATTTTTGGAAAGATAACATGGAGGCCAATGTAGCAACTGAAGCAGGCCAAAAGGCAGCTCTTCTAATTCCCATCTTTTTTGCAACTTTTATAGCCCATCCCATGCAATCATCAGCAATAATACAACTAATTTTACTTCCATCTTCTTTATTGATGGTTTGTATTAACTCCTCAAGCTTGTGTGGCATCTTTTGCATTATTGACAATGTCAACTTACAAATGTCACTCCTATCCTCCCATGGTTCTAACCCATCAGGGAGTGAGACCATTTGCATCATATCCCCATAACTATCTTTTTCTAACCAGTTTTTTAACACCAACTTGTGGTTGAATTCTGTGTTGATGAATGTAACTCTGATTCCTTGCTTGATTAACCGTTGAGCGAGCTCCATTATAGGAATTACATGACCTTGTGCAGGATAAGGTATCACTAGAACATGTGGCTTTTCCATAACTAATTTCTAGGTGAAGTTTTTTGTTGAGTTGATATGAATAATTAATGTGTTTATACTTAGGTTGTCACCTTGCTTATATAGACAGAGATTTTTATCATCTTTCATCATTTTGCCGATGAAATCAATTTTTTTATTTGTTTCTAGTGTCTGGATTCCATGGGTTTAATTGCTTGAGGACGAATATGCTTCAAACAAGACTCAACAAGCCTTAAATACATATATATGTGTGCATGTATAGGGGAGGGATCACGATAAACTACTAAATATGGAGAAACTAGGAAAACTTTCCATATCAATGAAATTTTTAAAATTTTATATTTTATTACTTTAATTTATAAGATTAGATTTACAATAAAAAAAAACTGAGAAAAAAAATCTGAAGATAACAAAGTTACGTATATGTAACAGAGCTTAGTTCATGTTCGTTCGGTTCGTTTACAGCCCTATACAGTACCATTCACCAACGGTAAAAAAAATTGGAAACGATTCTCATGGCTCAAGTTATGATGTGGCGGTGTTTGGCAGTTTGAGTGTGGGTAGGGTGTGACTGTGTCTAATCACCCGGCACACCCCATAGTCTAATATGATCTCCTTTTACGTTTGAAATAATGTTAGAATTTCTAGGGACTTTAGATATTTACACGATTTATGTGTACGGAACTACTAGATTATATATTATGGACATCCACCGTTATTACAGAATCTTCAATCAAACAAATGATCAACGAACCAAAGATCATCTTTTTTTTTTTAAAGTCCTTTTGTTGGTAGATCATTTGTTTGAAGATCAAGTCCATAAACGTTTAATTGAGGTATCAATTATAGTTTCCACCGGGTTTATTATTAACCTATCTAAGTTGGATAAGACACCTGATGCAATCGTCTTTGATTACTATGACATATTGATACTCTTTTTTTTTTTTTTTTTATTTATTTATATCTTTTCTTTATGGTCTTATATGTTTGTTTTGGTGTTAACTATTTGTTTTTGGCTAAATCATATTCATGTAACTTAGGATGTACAAGTGACTGATGAAATTTTGTCAGTATGCTTAAAATGTTGATCCTGAAGCTTGAAAAGAAAAATGCTTGAATTCAGGACTATACCATTGTCCTTACACATGCTGATTGTCGGATATTGTTTAATTGTTTCTTACCTTGTTCACAAGTCACTCTTGTTCCATCTCATGATTAATGCCGGCCAGGATGTTAGCTACTATTTCTTGTTTTGATAATGTATATGGTTCTACATCCTTTAATTACTAAAGATGCTGCAGTTTTAACCTTCAATTAACTTGGGTACGTTTTGTATTAGCGTCTAACTAACTTTCAGTTTGTGTATCTAGTTATACATCATCTTGTGTAACTTTATTTTTCTCTTTTGTAGTGGCTTAGTTGAAATATCTTCAATCCTATTTAAAAGTGAATAACATAGATGCACAAACAATCGTATAAAATTATATAGTTTAACAAGGTTATTAACTTGTTTATTACACAAAATTATATAATATAAAATATATAATTTTATAATGTTTATAGTACCTAATATAATGAGAAAATATATCAAACAATGAAGTGAGTATCGTATTCGGAGTGAAATAATTCGTAAGACGAATAACATAATGATTATTTTTCTTAATATATTACCACTAAATAATTATAATATTAACACTAATAGAAAATAATACAATTTATTTATTGAATATAATATAAATATCATGATAAAGATGACTCGAGTTTATACAAATTAGTATAGGTTGTGTAAAAATCAAAATTAAGAAACATGCAACACATATTTAATTAGTTTATAAAGTTGAATTTCTTGATATTGCCGATTTTCTTCGACTTATTGGTTCGTCCGGTGATGATAACGTAACCGTTGTCGACTCCTCTTCTTTTAACCTAACCCACAAAGTCTTCGTGCGTATAAAATACCTTAAACAGTAAACAATAAGAAAAATAATTAATAACAGTAAAGAATAAATAACATATAATAGTAACATAAAAGTATAAGGCCTCGTCGTTATTCCAATCTATTGTTGGATACTCAGGTTCGTCAGGCTCTTCCTGCTTTAATTGTTTAGGGTCCAAATACACGAACTCGTCATTGCTTTGTCTCGTAAAATAAGGTTCACCTCCAAAACTAGTAAGCGCTATCATCACCAACGTAAGGAGCATTCAAATCCACCGCACCGTAGCATGAGTTATCTTGTGGATGATGATTTAAATATGGAAGATCTGGCCATGTAATGTACGAGTGAGCCCCTTCTTGATTGATTTCTGTCACCTGGGGAAAGTCTGATTGCTCGCAAAAAAGAAGTTTCTAGACCAAAACGACGTCTTACTGATAATTTTGTGTGATTATGTGAAAATTTTTTGTGAATGTTGGAAATTTTTCGTTTGTTTAAACAAAACCGAAGATATATAATGAGATTGTAAGAATAAAACATCATCTCAAATAATTCGCTTATACGCTACGTATAGGTCTATATGTGGCGCATGGGTGTCATGTGTGTCAGAAAAGCTAGCTGATCCCCAGATAGATTCTCGTACCTATTCGGCACGTATAGACCTGTACGTGGCGGCGTATATGTTGCTTTTTACAGGTTTTTATTGGGACTGACTGGTCAGCCCTTATATAGCCCGACGTATAGGGCTATACGAGGCGTATAGGGGTGCACAAAAATGGATTTTGGGTGTATCATTGACACCAACCTACGTCACTCAAGTTTAAAAAGTGTTCCAATTAGGTAACTTAACTTTCATGTTTTATTTAAAATATGGGTTTTAACATGATTTTTTTTTGTATGATTATTTTTTATTCAATTAGAATTTTTTTTTTTTTGCGGTGACGTGAATTTTAGTTTCTTTTTTCTATTTTTAAATGAATTAACCATTTTTTTTATTTTTTAACATAATTACATAAATTAGAAATTTAACTCCCATATCTTATCTTCCATTACTTTCTTGAAACAAAAAAAATCGATTATGGCCCGATTTAGTGACCCAATTTTGACAAAATATGCATCAGTGACCTAATTAGAACACTTTTGAAAATTGTTTAGTATTCTGTGACATTTCTCATTCGAACATATAATGAATTTGGTTGCACATATTCATGTTTTTTAACAAGTCCTTCTAAACCCCTAATACTTGCAAACTCTAACCTTCTATTAACATCCAAACTGTTAATCATCAACCCTTAGTTACACCGCATTTTTCAAACATCTACCTCGGACTAAAACTAGAGTCGGAAACAGTAGGAACCGAAGCATGATTGTTTATCCTGAGTTTTAAAGCTTGATTTGAGCTAAATTCAGTCACTTGTATGTCACTTTCAGATGTAAAAGGTGGATTTGCAGGTTCAGGTAGAGGAATAATATTCTTAGATAACATTTGTAAAGCCATAGACATTGTTGGTCTAAGTGATGCAACTTCTTGAATACAAAGAAGCCCTATATGTACCACACTCTCTATCTCCTTCTTCATATTATCATAACCGTGATTTTGCGACATCAAGTTCTTGTCAAAAAGCTCACTCACTGACCCTTTTTTAAAATGGTTCCACACCTATTTCAATTCAAATTTGCACCTCTAATCAATTAGTTTTATATGAAATCGTTATACGAAACATTATCGCGTGTCACATATGAATAAACTGTAGATACCTTTAAAACCAAATTGTCGGTGTACTGCAATGCTTGTGTTCCTCTACTTCGCATTCCGGTAACCATCTCAAGAATCAGCACACCAAAGCTATACACATCTGCCTTTTCAGTTAACTGACCATGGATCGCATATTCTGGAGCCATATATCCACTGCGGAATTAACAAGAACACATGACAAAAAATTGAAAAAATAATATGTTTTGGTGTAAATATGGAAACTAATGAGATGTTGCATGCATACAGTGTTCCTGCAATCCCGGTGCTTATATGGTTTTTATCTTGTTGAAAAGCTCTGGCTAACCCAAAGTCAGCAATCTTAGCATTAAGCCTCGAATCCAACAAGATATTACCGGCTTTTATATCGCGATGAATGATCCTTGTTTCACTATTTTCATGAAGATAAACTAAACCTTCTGCTATCCCGATTATGATTTCAAATCTTTTTGCCCATTTTAGTTCCTTGCCTCTAACTGGATCTGTAAAAGTTGATCATCTAGAGGAAGACTAAAAGACAATAATTTAATAGATTAACTGATTCGTGCTTGATACTTACCAAAGATGAAACGATCAAGGCTCCTGTTTGGCAGATATTCATAAACGAGAACACTTTCGGGCCCCAAACAACTGAATCCTACTAGTTTGACCAGATTTTTGTGGTCAACACTGCTAATTATGTTGACTTCGTTAAAGAAATCACCTGCTCGATGTCGGTGGTTGAAGAAAAGTCTCTTGACAGCAACATCTCTTCCATTTGGAAGAACACCCTGCAAGAAACAACAAATTTTATGGTTAGCCAAGAGTAAATTGCATGTTTTGGTCCTTGAGGTTTTGTAAGCTTTAACAGTTTCAGTCCACGATTAATAGTTTTCGTCCCTAAGGATTCAAGTCTTAACAGTTTTCGTCCCTAAACCCTTTACAAAAAACTGTTAAAATTTAAAACGTTAGGGACAACTGTTGAGAATTGAAACGTTGGGGCGAAAATTGTTAAGAGTTGAAACGTTAAGGATGAAAACTGATGAGAGTGGACTAAACTTGTTAATCTTTGCAAACCTCATAGACGAAAACTGTAGTCTACTCATTAGCAAATAACAACATGAGCTAATTAAGTAATTAACAATTCCAAAGTATGTAAAAAGACATGATTAAGGAAGTTTGGTTTACTTAGGTCAAAAGGTTGACTTTATAAGACTACCTTGTAAACTGCTCCAAATCCACCTTGCCCAAGTTTGTTAGCATCGTCAAAAAAGCCTGTTGCTTTCTCAATGGTGGAGTATTTAATACTTAAGCTACTGCTATTTATTATCTCCAACAATTTAGTGTCATTAGAACCTAGAACATTTAAAAAATCAGAATATATGTTAATTGACCATATAGTTCAACGTAGAAGATTAGTTAAGTAACATTAAATAAAAAAAATTGTTAACAACATTAAGGATTAAGTGTGTTATCCACTTAGGTTGTGGTGAATTTGAAAGTAAAGGTCCGTACCTTGTTTTGATTTTGATTTTGATTTATTTCTGTGCTTCCATGCATAAAATATTAGAATACTTAGAGCTATGAAAGCTACCACAGAAATAACAGCTGATACAATAATAATTGTTCTCCCTGTAAAGGCCATAAGTTTGAGAATTGGTTAGAAACTAATTGGATACTTTGTAAAATCCACATCATTTGCTAAATTATTCCAACTTCCAATGCAAATATAATATCATTTCTATGAATCTTAATTAAGTTTACTAAAAAATTGTAAGTTATACGTAAAGTAAAATTTAAAAAAAAATAATAAGTAAATAAAAAGATAATAATAATAAGAGTATATTACATTTTTTTGTTCTTTACGTTTACAATGATTTTCAGTGGTTCTCGTTTGCCTTCAAAACAACCTAAAAACATCTTTTATGTTTTAAATACTTGCACGTTTCCTCCTTTCAATTTATTTTATTTTAATTAGATATCATTTTATTAAAATACATGAATGGTCCCTCTAAAGCTTAAACAAGCCGTAATGCCCCCACGTGCATCGTACATAACTGATTCAACTGGAAAATTTAACAGACATTAGTGGAAAGGATGAAACGTGCAAGGGTTTAAAACATTAAGTATGTTTTTAGGCAGTTTTGAAGACAAATGACAACAACTGAAAATCGTTATAAATCTTACTCTAATAATAATAATAATATTAAGAAGAATAATAGTGCATGTTAAGATTAATCACAAGAACTTACCTTTAGAACGTCGTTTACGATCAGTATTCGTAAAACTGGTGTCAGAATACCTCATGAAGCAACCAGTATACAACGCATACCCCATCGAACCAGGTAAACAACCCAAAATCGAATTAGCCGCTTTCTGCAAACACCGACCACATGAGTCGACACCTAACGTACTCCAGCAATCACGCGCTGCATACGCCGACTTGTTTCCACCAGATATACGACTCTGAGTTCCCGCAAATCGGTTCCATCTTTTAGGTGCAAGTTTAACCGCTTTCAACACAGCTTTCGATGCCGCTTGTTGAAAATCATCATCTTTTCGTGTCACATTATCACAAATAACTCGATCTTCTTTTCCGGTAACCTCATCGAAAAAGCTATAATTCTGAAATCGCATAAAGCAGCCGTTGAGGTAAACTCGACCACCGATGTTGGGTAAACAACTTGGAAGAGATGTGCGAGCTTCAGCGCAACATAAGAGGCATTCGCCGGTGGAAACATCACCGGAACATTGTGCAAGTACGTAGGTGCTTTCTGGTCCGGTGCCGGTGACTATTGTTCCGGTGAGTGAAGTTTGCATTTTGATGTTGATATCTTCCATTGATTTGAGGAAATTGGGGATGAATTTGGTTCGATTGTTCTCTTGCTGATTTTCGCAAATCAATTGGATTAGTTGGCTTTTTGCGGTCTCATCTGAACCATCATATACAAACCATTGTTAGGGGCTGTTTGGCGCCACAGAATCACAGATTGACTAATTTGGGTATTCTAAAGACAAAACTCAAAGAATTTACTATTTTGTAAAGTTGGAACCAAATTTATTTGAAAAAATTTCACAAATGTTTCTCTCAAAAACGCAATATTGTTAATGTTATTTTAAATAGTGGGCATAATATCTAAATAGGCTAAGAGGGATTTATAAAAAATCATAAACCGACTAAAACGAACTTCGATTGAACTCTTTTAGCGGTGTTGAAACCATCTCGTAAAAAACCTAAACCTT
>WOUH02002730.1:0-19798 GCA_009936405.2 Stevia rebaudiana
GCTGTATAACGAGATGGCTCGAACTAATGGCTGGGCTCGTAGGCTAATTCTAATGATTATAAAGGGACGGCTAAAAAAGCGGCGCCGGCTAAGCCGACGCTTTCGGGATATTAGCCTACAAGTTAAAACAGCTGATGTCATTGTACACGTATCAGCCTCTGATTGGTCAACATGTGGGACCTGTGTGGGCCAGAGCAGTCAAAATTGGGGAAAATTCTGAAAACCGTCGGCTAAAAAAGCACCGGCTTAGCCGACAGTTGGGGTATGTGGCTCAATCTGATTGGTGTTGACCATGAAACCGTAGGCTAAATCTGGATGTCTATTTTGGAAATTTAGTTTGTCAAAATGTCTATTTTGAGAATTTTCCTTTTTTTAACACATGAGGATCAATTTCATTTTTTTGCTCCAGGTAATATCCATCCTTTCTTTCCTGTTTTATAATAAATTATCAATTCTATAATTCATATAAATTCCTAATTTCAAAGAATTTTTTTTTCTAAGCAGTATCCAGATGAAGGTCTTTTTTACCTATAAACTTATTAAATGCTTTTTCTCATGATAAGTCGATAACTTTATAATTAAAGTGTGTAATATAGGGACTAGTAAGTTTAGTATATGTATACATGGTATGTGTGAAGTTTCTAAATGAATGTTCATAAAAAATTTAGAAGTTAATAATCGCACCATGTCAATAAAACACATATATTAAAAAAATAAACAAGTTAAAAGAAGTAATGTACATTTATACGAATATACGTTTTTTGTAATACATTGAATGGCATGAATTTATTTATTTAACATATTTACGTAGGGGCCGGGAATGTTTAAACAAGAAAGATGCGTGAGCAGAGTTGCTATCATTATTAATTTGTAAAGCAAAAAGGCAGCATCTCAATCCACATATTTTTTTGAAGAGCCAATCAATCCACATGTACATTGTCTTGTAAACTGCCAAAATCCCCCGACCATAAATACAATACAAACACACACCCCTACTACACAATGTGATCTATAAACACCGACAATGATTCGTGACAAAAATCCGGTGGTGGTTGTGATGGTTGCACTTCCATTACATGGTCATCTAAACCAGCTCCTCCACCTCTCCCACCGTATCTCCGCCTACAACATCCCCGTCCACTTCGTCAGCACCACCATACACGGTGGTCAAGCGAAGTTGCGGCTACAAGGGTGGAACCCTAACAACATCCCGAACATCTTCTTCCACCACCTACCCATCCCATCGTTTGAATCTCCTCCACCCGACCGCGACTCCACCATTACATTCCCCACGCATTTTCAACAGTTATGTGAAGCCGCCACCCATCTCCGCCATCCGGTCACCACCCTCCTTGGTAACCTCTCTCCAACTACCGACCGACTCGTTATTATTCATGATTCCCTCATGGGTTCGGTGGTACAAGACTTTGTGTATCTCCCAAACGCAGAATCTTACACTTTTCATAGCGTGTCGGCTTTCGTAATCTTGTTATACACCAATGAAAAGGTTATAGACCAAATTTGCAATCTGGCTGAACCGCATGCACTTAGGAAAGACGAACTCGCGTTCGACGGCTGCTTCACTTCCGAGTTTGAGAGATTCATTGCGGATCAACATGAGTTTGCGAAACTTAGCTCGGGTCGAATCTATAATACGAGTAGAGTAGTCGAGAAACCGATCTTGGAATTGCTTGAAGTAGAAGCAAGAAATGGAAACAAATTGCTTTGGCCACTTGGACCTTTTCATCCTGTGAACATACAAAGGTGAAAACAATTTCACATAATATACACATTAAAAGTTATAGAATTGTATATTATCTCTTATAAATTTCCATACGACTACTTATTAAACTATCTATTAATGGACAATTGTCAAAACCAATCTACACCTGTAAAGTATTACTCATAATTAGTGGCGGATCCATGAATTATTTTCATGAGGGACGAAAATTTTTTAAGGTCGTTTGGGTATCGTTATATAAGTTTTTTTTCTCTTTTGTTCGGGCCGGTTTGTGTCGAATCGAGTCGGGTTATGTTACAAAAACAATAAGACAAAATTTAATATACAAAAGCATAATACACAAGTGGTTTGTTTGGTTTAATTTATTAAAATTAATAATAAACATGTTTAATATATATGTTAATTGTGCGTTTGGTTAGCTTATAAAAAATTAATAACGGACTTGATCTTATTTTAAACTGTGTTTGTATTATTAGTTAGACATGTTTCAACTTTGGTATTATAACTAAAACTATAAATTAAGATTGGATTGGGGACGTATTGAAGACGATAACAAAATTTTATGGGGGACAGTCAGAATGTTAACATAGACGTATCACTGGAAATTTTTTTTTCAAGGAGGACGGCTTGCCTCCCTTGGTCATAAAGTGCATACACCATTGCTCATAATACTATTTACGAATTCACTACTATTTACGAATTCACTTACAAAAAAATATTTGAACTCACATCATATGTGTATTTATAGTTCGTCATGACAATTTATGTAGCTAAATCATCATTACAACTGCATCAAACAAGGTCATGAGCTATTTTATTTATTGTTTACTATGATTCTTTATTAATATTTTTGATATAAGGAAAACAAGAACTATAATATCAAATTTTCGAGAAAAGGATATATAGATTCCTGTTGTAATGGTAACTGACTTTTTTTGGTGTCACTAGCTAGACGCCTTTATCGATTATTTTTAATTACTTAGCTACCTTATCGATTTTGATGAATATTTTATATAAGTTATAACTTTTAAACTAAATGGTAAATGAAAGATATATGAATTTTATTTATTTTTTAGTTATATTCGTGGGGTACACATAATAATGAGAAAATAATGAGATGCTTCACAAACATATCTATATATATGAGGATTATCTATACTATATAATAAAGCAAGGTTTTATGATGACACACATCAATTTTGGTTTATTTTTAGAGTTTTTCCCGTCTCTCTCTCATATTATTTACTAATACCTATTTAGAGTTTTGTGGATATGTAAAATACATATATTATTAATTAAATTAATTGTATATTAAAATTGTTATGAATTCTTTAAAAAAAATATTATTAAGCTGATTATTGAAACATTATTTTTTTCGTATATGAGAATTATTTATAACCATTACATCATATTAAAAAAAGTGTATATATATATATATATATATATCCTGACGACTATAAGCGTTAAAAGATTACATTGTATTATATTGAACTTGTGTAATACACAAGATTATTCCATTAATGTCATATATATTATTTTATAAATATATTTTTATTATTAAGTAAATAATATAACATTTATTCAACCCGTGTATGACATAGGATTTAATATAGTATATATATATGGGTGGATTTAATAAAACATACCTGAGTTAGAAAACTCACAAAACCTATATTTTAAATATGTAACAATGCTTTAATCGCCCCCCACCCCACAAAAAAAAAAAAAGATTAATTCTACGTTAAAAAAAGTCAAGTGGATTTATAATTTTTTATAAGTAGACAGGGTTACATATATAAAATCCTATGTTATATAGAATAACATGTTACATATGTAACATTTAGCTAAAATTTAAAAAAAATACGTGATTTTTAATTTTGTTATATTTACATTCTTATAATAAAAAGTAGTTCGTGCTTTTTTGTTTTTTAAAATGTGACAAAAATACCATGCACGTAAAAATCAATAACTTAAAAAAAAAGTTACATACGTTTTTCTAGAATTAGAGCATTCAAAGTAGCTTCTCTATCCTTATCTTTACGTTTTTCAATTAAATAATATTTTTCTATACCTTTATCAATATTTTTTCTCTCTTATTCACTCACAAGCACTTTAAAAATATTAAAAAGCATCATTATCTTTCTCTTCCCTCCATCAAAATTCCCATCTCCATATTTTTTTTTGGGATGGGCAAAGAAAACCCTAAATATTTTTCTCGTCTACTCACTACTACTCTCAACCACCCTAAATTATGTAAATTACACTCACATAAATTTTGGGAAAGCTACTGTGAATGCTCTTAGTCAACATGCATCCTTTCAGTAAAGTTTTTGTAAAATTTAAGAACTGTAATAAGACCATCCGTAGTGGAAAGGGGGCGGAGGGGTGGAGTATGACGTGTCAGTGCCACGCAGGAAAGAGAAGAGGTAATAGAAAATGGGTGTAGTGGTGAGTGGTGAAGAGAGAATAAGTTAAATGGGTTAAATGGGGCCCACTTGAACCCCACCCACCAGCTTTTTTCCCCCCTTCTCCTCTTCCTCCACGCCGTGGGTGCCTCCACGCCCATCCACGCCCCGCCTGTTTTGGTGTTCCCCGGCGTTGACCGGCGTTCCCCCACCCTCTCCACGCCCACTACACACGGTCTAATAAGGGGTGACATGTCTACCGACGTACAATTTAAGTGTGACTATACTTTTGTTCATGACTAAAACTATACTTTGGAGGCCGATATATATGGTTACAAGCACAATGATAACACATATTTTTTTGTAATAAAAAAGTATTTTTCAGACATGTATAAATAACAACATGATGTAAACTTACTATCCATGTATAACACATTTAAAAAGTGATATTAACGTGTAATTCTATATATCATGTAACAACATGTTAAAAAATATGACAAAAAATAAAACTTTAGTGTGATTCCAACACCTATTCCCTACATTGTAATATATTTAAAAAACTTCATGGGCAATATTATACATCATTAAAGATTAAAAAAAACACTCTTATGATATATTTATTTTGTTTAGAAGGTATATAACACTCATTTCGAGTTTTAAAATTGAGGTAAAAGAAACATTTATTTAAAACGTCAATAAAAGATAATTTATCCTCTTCTACCTCTCACAATCATAAGTAACTTTTAATATGCAAAGTATTAATTTCAACAAATTAGCAAGTAGGGATGAGATTTTGTTACCGAATACTGGTACCATCCCGGTGCCATACCGGTACCGGTATCGGTATCGATCGACATAACATGACTGAGACTGGGACTTGATTTTCAGTAATTTCGGGATCGGGACTAACCGGCAAGGTTGCAGAAGTCGCTAGACGCTCGTAGGTCGATCGACTATGGAGTTGGGGGTACTCGGGGAGTACTCGGGACTACTCGGGGAGTACTCGAACATGGTAACTTACTAAGAACTGTATTTTCCATAGATTATACATATGTAAAACATAATAAATTTATTAATATTTAACAAAATACATGTTCAAATCAATAATACATAAAACTATTTCCAACTATAGCCATAGTAAATCAAAAGAATAGACACATTACAATACCACATACCTTAGACCTCTTAGGAGTGCTGCCTTTGACCGAATCCTTATACCACCTCGGAATAGCAGAAAGTAGCCTCGGAAGACCTCCTTGGAGCTAGTACTCGGCCTTGTAGGCCGACTTTTACAACCATGCTAACCGGTACCAGTAAAATCCCGGTTGGGTACCGGTACCGGTAAAATGAAAGATTTTTTTTTTAATATTCCAACAAAACTATTCATATAGACACTAAATTCATATTCTAAATTTGTTGTCTTTTAATTTAGTTTAAGAACAAGTGTTTTGATTAAATAAAAGAGAACATATAATATCAAAAATGATATTGTCATGTTAAAACGATGTCTTTTTTTCTTATTCTAAATATATTTGATTTATGAAATCTACTATTAGTCATTGCGTTAAATATAGTTTATATCATTTTCATTAGATTTACAGGTGAACATATTTGAATATTGGGTTCAAGGGTACCCATTTATTGCGTTTTTTCTTAAAAAAAAAGCGGTACTAAACCGGTAAATTACCGAAAAAAGGGTACCGGTACCGTACCGATTTATTCGGGATCGGGATCGAGTATTCCAAATTTTTGGGACCGGGACCAAGACTGGTCGGTACCGGGATGATACCAATCTCATCCCTATTATCAAGAGCCAAGATTGTTTCTTATATTTTCACGATATTCTAATTTTTGTATTTGAGTGCTTGCACACACGCATAAACGTACTCAGGAATGCACTTACACGAGAATGGATAATATCAAAACTTACTTAAGTTGAAAAACTCGGGAAAACTGTTGTAACAACAAATTTTTCTTAAGTATGTTGTATATCTACTTCTAGCAAAGTATTCAAAAAATGTCACGTGGCAATTTCTCAATTTTTTAAGAGTTTTTAATTATTTAAATTAATTAGAATAATATTTTGAATTCTTTTATACTTTTTATATCATCTTAAATTATAAAATAGATTTAAGTTTGTTATTATCTAATTAAGTATTTATCTCATATATTTAAAAAAGTAAACATCACTTTTTATACATTAGGTTTGCAATACTTAACAGTTTCAGTCCATCGTTAACAGAAGCGGTCTTTAACATGTCAAGTCTTATCAATTTTCATCCCTAACGTGTCAAGTCTTAAAATTTTTCATTCATAACGTTTTAAGTCTTAACAGTTTTCGTCCCTAACGTTTCAGGTCTTAACAGTTTCCTTTCATGACGTTTCAAGTCTTAACAGTTTTCTGTTAAACGTTTAATGAAGAATATTGTTAAGACGTGAAACGTTAGAGACGAAAACTATTAAGGGTAGACTAAAAGTGTGTAAGTCTTGTAAATGATAAATTTTGAAGTTCATTTATATAAGAACTTTTAGTTTCTCGCGTAAACTGTGATTTTATCATCATCTAACTTTACATAACCAATAAATAACTATAACTATTGTCGTATATGTTGTAGCAGGTCAAACTTCTCGAGAAAAGATGGTGGTCCGGTACACCGATGTCTTGATTGGCTTGACAAACAAGCACCGAACAGTGTGATCTTTGTTTCTTTCGGCACTACCACTTCGTTTTCGGAACAACAAATTACCGAGATCTCAATCGGTTTAGAAAGGTGCAATCACAAATTCGTGTGGGTGGTGCGTAACGCAGACCGTGGAGATCTTGTAACCAATGATTTGATTCATATTAAACTCCCAGAAGGGTTTGAAGATCGGGTTAAACATCGAGGCTTGGTGCTTAGAGAATGGGCCCCCCAATTAGACATACTTTCTCACCCGTCGGTTGGTGGGTTCATGAGTCACTGTGGATGGAACTCGTGTATTGAAAGCATGTCCATGGGTGTTCCAATAGTTGCATGGCCCATACACTCAGATCAACCAAACAACGCCGTGTTGGTGACCAAGATTCTTAAAGTAGGGATACCGGTGAAAGATTGGTGCCAGAGTGGACGGGTGGTGGTGGCTGTGGAGGTGGAGGAGGCGGTGAGGAGATTGATGGGTTCGAAGGAAGGAGAAGAGGTAAGGAAGAGAGCGGCGGCGATGGGCCACAAGATTAGAAACTCGGTGAAGGATGGGGGTGTTTCTCAAATGGAAATGAAATCGTTTGTTGATCACATAAGTCGGTAAATTTGTATCTACCGACTCATTTCATGGTGTGATGAAAGTTAAATTAAATAGCAATGTTTTTGGTATCAAACTGAATTATGCTGTCTTTTTTTTTTTTTTAAACGGCAGTGGAATTGAACCTTGATATCTAGGGAAACTGTGCTCTAATATTACCATCATGCTACATCTCCAACCCTGGTATGCGTTTTTAAATAACTAGATGTCCAAACGGCTTCGTAACCAATTGCAATGAGACTCATCAAACTGAATTTTATTAATTTCTTCAAAATCTTATTTATTGATTAATTTTAATACTTAAGATTTTATATTTTAATTAAAATTTAATCATTACGAAGGTATACCAACACATAAGGTGTTCTTATATGGTGTTTTAGATTATATATTTATAAATAGTTTGCACTTTTTATAATTTATGACGTAACACAATCGGCTTATGAGTCGTGTAGTATTTTTCTTCTGGCGGCCAGGGCCCGGGGTGAAACAAATGGGACAGATCGAGGGTCAGCCGCAGGGTGAGCAGAGAAAGTCATGACCCACATTCTCTTGTCTATAGTGTCGGTGATAGAGATAGGTTCTTAAAAGTATCAAGTACTTTCTTAAGAAACATTTAATGTGGCTTGTTTTATGTTAATTTTAGGTAAAAAATTATGATACTTACTTACCATAAGGGAGTATATATGTGCGTCCACGGGTAACGTCTTCAGATACCTGCGGGTACCACGGGAACATTGTCATGAGCTCGTGACCCTGAAAGGTTACGTGGTGAGGGTATCTTCCACGTGTACTAGTACTCGCCCAAAGAGGTGTAAATGAACTAAACGTTCAGTGAGTGAAAAGTTTGTGAACCGTTTTGTAAGAACTTCGTTTATGTTCGTTCGTTTAATAAATAAGCGAACATGAACAATAAAATTTTTTTTGTTGAACGTGAGCAGAGATCAAATTCGTTCATTTGCTATCGTGAACGTTCGGTAAAATTTTCGTTTACATTCATTTGTTTATGTCATTTTTCAAAAGTGTTTTCTCTCTTTTGCTCCAACGGTAAAAAAATTTTGGAAGAGGAAATGTGGCTCAAGCCACATCCTGGAAAATCATGCCCTAGTTTTTGGACCCCGAGGCGGTGTTGAGGCATGATTAGGGCGTGAATTGCCCCACTCACTAGACACTCCGCACAGTCTTACAATTAACCACTTTACAAAAAATTAAATTAAATAGAATGATAATAAATTATAATTTATTTTGTGGTTTTAAATGAGTTGGACTTGGATATAATATTCTTTGTTTGCTTCTAGACCCTTCATTTTCATAAACGCTCTCCTCTATGCAATTCATCTCATTTTTATAGCGGGGAAAAAAAAATTCGGATCAACATTTTTTTTTATATTCTTCTCGCTTCAATTCACCTATTCGGATCATTATTTCAAGAGGGTCGATGCTCAAATTTTCTTATAGATCAGTAAAATTCTCATCTTATATATAATAAGGAGAAGAAATTTTCATGGATTGTGAATAAACCGCGTAAAATATGAATACACCTAAGTCCGCCTTTGATGGCGGTCCGTTTAGCCCCAAAAATCCTACAAGCCCGTCGTCAAACACGTGTCGGTTCTCACACCCTTAAACCTAATAAGTGTACGTTGGACCCAGGCACATCAAAGTTTTTTGGCACTTTTGAATATCAATCCAAAACGTCACGTGCTTTTCAATGTCACACGCCAAAATGGGCCACCAGTCGTGATCAGCCCCATACCAGCCTAATTGTTCCGACATTCAATTATTAGGCAGCTCACATTCCATTTATGGAAATTCTTACTATTTTCGCATACCATTTGTCCATATCATTCGTCCAAAAATTCAAAATAATCAAATTCTCTAAACAAATTTATAGAAAAATCAGGCAAGTAGTCGTTCCAGTGAGTGTGTTATCCTTTATATTATACAATAAAAAGCAATTATGGCTATAAAGACATATGCTATATATACCCGTGTAAGTGTAAGTGTAAGTGTAAGTGTAAGTGTAAGTGTAAGTAGTATGAGTCGTGTGAGCAAAAATTGAGATGGGTATACTCGTATGAACATGAGTGAGTGTTTTTTTTATCAAATTGTTAGGTAGATACTCATGTATTACATGTGGTTGGGTGAATAAAATTTTAAACAATTATTAATGAGAATAAACTGCATATAGATGATAATCATTAATGGTGGTATTCCTATAGGTGTGACACCCCGCTCCCTGGTCCCGACCTCCGATCGGGTCCATGGGTGGTTGTCACGCTGCCGGTAATACAGGATCGAGCACAATGATTAATAGATAAACTCATAATATATAACTTACAGTGTATACGTGTATTCTCGTAGTCTAGTGTAATGTAGCGGACGCATTCTTGAATGTATTTAACATGTGCATACAACTACATAGCACTATCACACAAGTGTATGTCTTAGATAGCCAATACCGTGGTGGCTTGATATCCATACATGAGATTACATAAAGTTTGAAAACGGTCAGCTATATAGCTTGTGAGTTCACATGTTTGAGCATAACTTGTAAAACCGTTGGTAAATAAGTTTTATGAAACATAATCTATATGTTTGAGTACCACATGGTGAAACCTTTTGAAAACCAAGTCTGAGGAAATAGGATTAATAGACTGGAGTATATCTAGTAAAGTCATTTAACAAATAGTTTTATGTTTATAGTGTAAGCATGTTTTAAAGTCACTGTCAAAAGCTCTTGAAAACATGTTTGAGACCATATATTGATATTCTCTATAATATCAATGAAAACTATGTTAAGACCAAAATATTATTTGGAAAACTGTTGATCAGACAATTTTCAAAGATGTTATTACCATAAAAGTACCGGCACTGAAGCATGATATGTTTTTTCCCCACATATAACTACCAAAGTTCATAGAAGAGTTAAAAAATAATGCATGTGCGTAAACCTCCAATTTATCGCATAAGGTTCATCAAACCAAGTAGTACTACCCATTATTACCCAGCCAACCAGTGTTAATAGTCCAGTAGTAGGGGACTTTGTTTGGTATGAAAACGTATAGCAATTATGTAATGACGAATATTCATTGTGTCGTGTCTTAAGAAAACGTAGTTGTATGTATATGTAATCTCCTCCGTATTCTAAAACAAGTAAACATATCGTGAAACTCCCCTGGTATGCGTGATAACGGTAGATAATAAGAATATAAGAGAATAAGCGATCCACGAGCGTAACCGTCTCCGTAAGTGTAAAAACGTCGTCTCAAGCGCCCCCGAAACAATCCGAACTGAGTATAACCTCCCATAATATCCTACGAATGTTTACGAGTGTCTGAGAGTGACTGGGTTCGGGAAAACGATGTTATTCAAATGAGGTATGAAGTTGGCTATTTATAGCTCTCAACTGCAGAAACTACGCGATACGAGCCACCAGGTGGCGATAGGTTGCGCGGTGTGCGCAAGCCATTGCACTTCGGGCCTCTCAGAGGCTGCCACATGGTGATGACTCATTGGCCTAGTTTCTAGACACGTGTCCAGTGTCATGCCACGCTTGTTGAGGCACTGCCATGTGTTCCTGAGCGAACCACATGATGACATGTGTCCCCCAGGTGTCACCGCGTGTATTTTCTGATCTGGTGCGTCGTTTAAAAGTTTTCTTGTTTCCTGTTTTGTTCAGACTCTGTTTCGGGCGCGGTTTTTGCCTATTTTCACGATTTTCCGTTACCTATCTGAAACCATTGGTTACACCTTCTGAAGAGGTGTTGAGATATCATATATATAGAACGTTGTATCATTTTACGTGTATCTTACGTATCATCGCTTGTATTGAAGTTTTGCACACACTCAATAAATTCTAAATATGTATTAAAGTATAATGATAATATTTATCTCGAATAAATATTTGATTAAATTAGCGTAACGCTAAGATTTTGAATAGTACAAGGCTGGAAGTTTACCAGAACAGTACTAGAAAACGACTAGTTGTTATAGTCTCCCAGTGTTATAGGAATTGATTAGTATAGTTTAGTGATAGCTATTCCCTACCTTGAATAGTGGGGATATTATTTGTGTTCCTATGTTCTACATGCTTCAATGATCATTCTGAGCCGCGTTGTGAATTCAATCGGACCTTTATTAATGTAATTTGTTTCCTTTTGAGTTGTTTGACTTCACTATCAATGATTTCAAGTTATTCCTTGTTGAAATAGTGTTTTCCATCAATGCGTATATCATCGGTCGGGATAACTAAAGAATCATCCGCAAAGCACTTTTTAAGTTTGGAGAAATGAAAAGTTTCGTAGATTCCACTAAGTTATTACGGTGGTTTGAGTTCATTTGATCACTCCTTTTAAGGATTTCGGATGTTTTGACAGGTTTGGATGTTAGCATTACCTTTTACAAAAGCGGATTAACTCTTCTATCATATACCTTTTAAAAGAACTTTGTTGCTAACATTGAACTCAAGAGGTTTCAGTTGTTATCAGAATGACCTTCTTGACAGTTCTTCTGATTCGTTTAAGGATCTCGAAAATCCTATCGGTGATGTCTTGAATCATCTTAGGACTGTTGATAGTTTTCAAGAGTTGTGCTACCTACCTCCGCTTCAACGTAGCGGAGATTGGCTTTGTTCGAATATGTGATACCTTGATTGGAGCGCAACGGATATTGATTTGATAACTGTTGTATTGAGAATTTTACCAATGGAAGATATGTATCCCAACTGCCGCCGAAATATAATGCACTAGTCCTTAGCATATCTTTGAGGGTTTGCATAGTTCCTTCCGTCAAGCCATTAGTTTGGGGATGATAAGTAGTACTTTGGTTCAAGTGTGTACCCAACGCTTTCTGGAGTGTTTTTTCCAAAATCTTGATGTGAAACGTCTGTCCCTATCGGAAATGACTGATACAGGAACACCATGCTTGGTTACAATTTCCTTGATGTAGATCATTGGCAATGTTTCCACCTTGTATTCTTTGTGTATGGGTAAAAACTGTGCCTAATTGGTCAATCTATCAACAATGACCCAAATCGTATCGTGATTGTTAAACGTTTGTGGGAGTTTTGTGATGAAATCCATGGAAATCTGTTTCCATTTCCATAGGGAGTTTTCGGTTTTTGTAACGTTCCAGATGATTTATGATGTTTAGCCTTAACTTTTAAACAGGTTAAACATCGATCAGTATAGGCATCAATATCGGCTTTGAAGTTTGGCCACCAATAATGCCTGTTGAGATTATGATACATCTTATCTGCTCCGGGATGTATAGAGTGTTTGGATACTGAGATCATGATAAATGAAGTAACGAGTCCCATTAGTTGTCTTTCCATACCCTTTAGGGGAATCACCTTCGAGGTTGAAATTTGTAAGTGTTTCGAGCCACACTTCACGGATCCTGGTTGTTAGAATTGAGTGAATGGTCATGCCTATCGCATGCATGCGTAATGTCTTGACTCGTACCTTTCTACTTAGATTATCAGCCACAATGTAGGCTTTACTCGGATGATACTTGATTTTATAAACGAAATCATTGAGTAACTCAACCTATCGGCGTTTCCCTCATGTTGAGTTTGTTCTAAATAAATATGTATTAGAGATTCTTATGACCAGTGTATACTGTGCATTTCGTACCGTATAGGAAACATTTCCATATCTTGATAATAAGAATTTCATTATCAAATTCAAACTCGTGACTAGTGTATTCCTTTTCATGAACCTGGGTTAACGGGATGCGTATACTATAGCCTTATAATTCTACATCAACACGCATCCTAAATCTTATTGTGAGGTATTACAGTATACAATGAATCCTTTTGTCCCATTCGGAAGAGATAGGATTGGAGTACTAAAAAGGCAGATTCTTGTTTATCATTCCATTCAAACTTTGCTCCTTTATTAGTTAGGGTGATGAGTGAAAGTGACAGAATTGCCGCACCTCGGTTGATGTTTAAGGTGCTTCCCAATTCTTGATTGCCGTAAATTTGGTAGGAACAATATGAATTTCTTTTTCACTAAGGACGTGATATAGGAATTTGAATTCTCGTATCTAGAATTCACATGTTGAGAACTTAGCGTACCCCTGCTCTTTTTCACCGAGTAACCCATTTGGTTGACTACGTTTTACTTTGGAATGTTTTTCAGGGAATAAGAGAGCAATGGGAAAGGGATTGGTTCTTGGTGCGAGCCGCGTTTTGGGATGCTTAATATGGGACCGTTCATTATAAGAAGATTACGTTTTATGTTAAAACTTGGTTATGGATATTTTATAACTAATGATGGTTTGTAACAAATAAATGACTTCTTTTTTTATTTGATATTAAGTATCCATGGTTTTAATATCTTGTGTTTGCTAAACTTTCATCAGTAACAACTTTCGCTACCACCTGACTTGCTAAGTCTTCCGCTATGGGTCCGGGGTGTGACAAATTATGGCTTATATACACATAGATTGTACTGTGTAGTCTGTGTTATTTTGCATGGGACATTCAAGAGTAATCGAGTTGGACTTCTTCATGAATGGATTGATCAGTGTCTTTGCCATGGCTTTGGTGTGATTCCTTCGACTGTAAGTCGAATAGGTGTAGGGTGAAGGGATTTATCAAGTACTTGGGTTAGTTACTCGAAATCACGTGCGGAACTTTTGATCTATGGATAAACATGTGACTGGCCTAACACTCACTTAATTTTAGGCTATAGTTGCAACCGAGATGAATCTAAGGTTGTGGACTGGCTCCAATACCAATTCAAAATCGGTATCACTAGTTAAGACACACACAAAATTTTGGGAATAAGCTCTCTTTTATAACTACAAATATGCTAAAAACTAATTACAATGTTCACCCATACATAAACCCTAGCATAATAGACAGTGTCATCCCTGACAATTTTATAAAATAGCTAGGCCCTAGATGAGATTAAGAAAATGCTTAAAAAACAAATTCAACAACTTATTGAGTTTATTGCAAACTTTAACATATTTTATAGGCTAAATGCTAATTAGGTTTAATTCAACTTATAAGTGGTAAAGTAGTGGTCTATTTAGCTGATTTTAAACTTTGTAACTAGGCTTATAATTTATCTTATTATGAGTCTATATTTCAAACTAAGTCAAATTATAAACAAAGATATAAAAAAGGTAATACATATATTGATTTTTAAATATTATAAGCCTTTAAATTGTTGTATATTACTATATATTTAAAAGGGAACTTTCAGCCTCATCACATATTTCAGCCTCATCACATATTTCGTGTTCAAAATTTACAAGTGAATATGCATCATGTATAAGTTCCTTATGCACATATATATACATACAATATACAAGATAATAGAAACATAATTCATATATAGAAATCACACCTTCACTCGCTCACCTTCACACGCTCACCTTCACACGCAACTTTCTTTCTCTCTCTCTCGAGTGCGTCACCGGTCTATATGTTGCGATTAGTACACCACCCCTCCACCACTTTCCACCTTCACCCACAACCATCTATGACCTGTCATCTCTATCATCAACCACTACCATCCGGTCACCTCTATCGCAGTCAAACCTCCTCTCGGCGGCTAAAGTAGACAACATCACACCAACCGCCTCATCTCCTCAGATGGTTCGATGTCTCCTCTACATTCCGATTTCCAATTTCACACATAAGCATCTGATGTCTCTTCTAACTTCCGGTTTTGATTTTCTCTCATAGGATCAGGTAAGGTAACATACGTTTTTAAACCTAGGTTTCGATTTCGCTTTTACTCCTTCAAATCTAGGTTTCGATTTCGCTTTTACGCCTTCAAATCTATGATTTAGTTCCTTCATCTTTCAATTTCAGTTTGAAGATGCTTCTTGCACACAGAATTATCAAGGTATAACCGTATTGCTTTTGATCTCCGATTCCAATTTTCCCTAATTTATATGAGTCTCTGTTGTTGCACATTAACAAATTTTTATGTATTTTAACTGACTCGATAACAGGTTCTGTTTGGTAGAATAAAGATGTAACTTGAGCTTTTGGGTAAAATACTTACTGCTTTTTACATTAATATTGAATTTTGATGATGTAATTTCAGGTAATTGGACATGATAATGTATGTTACAAGTAGAAAAAGTTCAGCTTATAAGATCGATATTAGAAGTAAATTGGTTATATAAAACCTGTTTCTACGAAAAGAATGCTATCTAATAATTGAAGGTTTTATGAAAAAAAAAATTGCTGTACCACTAAACCATAATACCAAAAAGTGCAGTTAAGAAGTAGCACTTTCTCAAAATAACTGTAGATTAAAACTTGAAATTTTTAGTTTTCCATCATATGGGGTTTGTTCTTTGCCACGCTACAATTTTTTTTATAAAATCATAATTGTTATATCTTGAATATATGTATTGTATGCTTTGCTAATTGTGCGTGTAATTGCGAATTTGTAAAGATGTAAATTGAGCCCCCGAGTCATATCCTTACTGCTTTTGACATTAATAGTGAATATTGATGGTGTAAATTTGAGGTAACAAGATTTGTTAAAGTATGTTACAACTACAAAATATTCAAGTTATAATTAAAACAAAATCTAAATCGAATTAGAATTTGTAAAGTAGGATTTAATAATGATCTTGCTGTACTTGGTTAGGTTGAGGTTAATGTGATAGTGATTGGATATTGGTATCTTCAACAATAAGGATTTTATTCAGTTGATAGTGGATAATTATTGTTGATTTAGGAATGCAATTCCACACACCCTACACAGTATCCTTAAATGTTAATGATTTAAAACAGGTATCACGAGTTCAAATCCATTCAGATTTCAACATGATGTTTGAAACAGGTATCACGAGTTCAAATCTATTCTGAATTTAACGTCTGTGTTTTTTTCTTTGCTGATTTTTTAGATTGTGGAACCAGTCTCATAATTCAGGATTCAAGCCTTCAATGTTTCCATGGACTTCAGGTATTCAATTTGTTCACTTAAATAGTACCTATATATCAAAATCTGTTTAAAGAGCTTCAAGAGTTCAAGGTCTTCTATGGTATTTTTTAGGGATGTAGAATATGTATGCCATACTCTTCTTTGTTTGAAAGTTATAGTCTAACAACTTATAAATGTGCTGAGATGCTTAGGTACTTTAATATTTGCTCAAGAATATAATTCTTATCTTATTAATTTTTTTTTTAAGTGCAATCTAGAAGAGAATGTTGTTGAGTTGCTCTCTGAAACCTTTACCAGACCCTTACAATACTGCAATGGTATTTACTCTTCTGGATTTTATTTGGGCAAATGATGTTATTTTACTATTTTTTTGGTGTTGCAGGGATGCATCATAATTGTGTTTTTTTCTTCCGTCGGATCAAGGACATTGATGCATCTGGTATGCACCTTTACCTATATGGTTTCTTTAATTTCATTACTAGCGTTATAAAATATATGTATACAGAGGTGTTTGGCATTGCATGTTGAAGTGATATGGTATTTATTTGTAAACCAACCAGTTAGCACGTGAATGTTAGCCCATCTATGTTCGATTTTAAAAGTGAAACAAGTATGATAGGCAACTGGGATTCATTGCCAGATGTTTGTCCTCTTTTTTACGTTAATACTTTTCTAAACAATATGTGTATCGAATTTGAAATTATTGTTAAGTTTGGTGTATTGGCATTAAAGTTATAATTCATTTCTATCTACATCACGGGTAATATTGCTATCTTGGTATCACAAATGATTCTTCTTGACCAAATCATGGTTCTCAAAAAGGTATAGCTTTTTGTTTGCTAGAGTGAAATTTTTATATATTTATGTATAATTTAATCATATTTTTGTTACTAACAGATATGATTAAGAATAAAGGTTGCATATTTTGCTTGCTTACATACAAATTGGATTGATTTGGTTTTTATGCATAACCCTCGAACAGGTAATATCAAAAAGTGAAGCCAAAGAATAAAAATGAAGTGAGTGAATTGGTTGGTTCATGGGGATTAATTTTTTTTGTTAAAAGTGTATTTTAAGACGTACAATCTCCTAAACTCTTTTGTTAATAAAAAATTAATAGTGTCCTTTATTTAGTCCTACTTAACAAGGTAAATATTTGAAGAAAGTTAGTGAGGTACTAGAAGTGTCTATTACTCAACCCAACCCGCTTTGATCAATGCAATTGTTAATAGTTTTGTCTTGAACCCATTTTGACCTGTTAATTTGTTATCATTAATCCAAATTCCAGAAACTATTATAAATATCTAACTTATATCTTTTTTCCCGAGTTCATGATTTAGTATAAAGATAACTATCTGTGAGATTCAATTCTAAAAACAATTTTATTACATGTTCTACAGTGTCATTTTAGTACAAGTATCTAAGCAGGTGGTACAACATATGTATCTGGGTTAGTCATGCACTCACGCATCCCCTTCAAGCCACGCGTCTATTTTGTCGCCAACCACACACCAACATGTCCAGTTTGCATCAAAGAGATAATAGAGTCGCCCACATATTCAGTTTGGGTCCCGGTCAGAAATCGCAATCACCATTGCGTTTTGATCTTTTTCCTAGCGATTTTTGCACTTATGTGTGCCATTTCCTCATAAATTTCATCTTCTAATTGGCATCAAGGGAGTTTAGGGTACTCTGAATTAACCCTAGCAGGTATGTGTATTTCAATTAAAATTGATATTACTTGCTTCAGGGATAAATTTCAGGATTCTTAATTGGGTTTTCCAATTTGATGATTTTGTGAAACATGCAAACATTTTACTTGCTTTCTAATTAACTGTTTGTTGATTTGCATGTCCTGAGAACGGTTTCATCATTTTTTGTTTGTAATATTTCTGAGCAGTTCTTCGTCGGAAAGAGGAATTAGTGGTGATACTGGTAACAAGGATTTCTTGAGGTCTATACACCTACATAATTTGGAAAGTCAGCAACCCAATTGCTTATTAAAAAGGTAACAAGAAGAAAAGCAACTGTCATGTTTATGATCAGTCGAACTTATTAAACATATGAGTTTATATGTTTGATTTGGTTGTAGAAAAGTGCAATCGACATCTATTGTGGTGAAATAGAATTGGTAGAGAGTGTATACATATTGAAGACTGGCTTTGAAAGTGATTGTGGTATCACACAATCAAAAACATCCGTCGTGATAAAAAGTATAGTTTTAGATGTGCTTCTGTTATTTGAAATAATTCCAAACATAATCTTAATTAGTGTTTTTTAAACCCTATTATTAGCGTATATGGAAAAGTGATGAAATCTTCAAGGAAGCAGCTGCACATGAAGCATTGGAAGAGGCTGCTGTTTGACGGTAAGTTAAAAACATGAAATTATCTATACTTGATTGTTATGTTGATATAAAGATGATATGATAAGAGAAACTGCTTTTGTGTTGCCTATACATGTACGTCCATAATATTGTTTAGATGTGAATGTGATGTATTTTTCTTTTCATGGCCCAATTTCCATTAACATTTACACAAGATCCCTATTTTTTCATTAGGCATGGTCTTAGGGGATTTTGGAATCTGTTATAAAAACTTCTTATCTGCTTATTGCCTTTTTGAAAAAAGCAATTTTAATTTGCTTATTTAAAACAACTTATTTCACTCATAAACAATTTCTTATCTACAATTTTGTTATTGTGTGTATAAGAGTTTAATGGTACCGATACACGATTAGTTGCAAGAATAGAACACACGTTGGAAATGGTCAACTGTTTCAATCGACATCTTATAACAAAATCATGTTAACTTAAAATTATATTCAATGGTTTATAAATCACATGTACTGCACATAGAGTATTTTGCACAACAGATAATTGAGCTTTAAATACCTCACTATAATTTAAAATTTTAGATGCAGCAACATATCAAAATCACATGCACATATATCAACTCAATTTTACATTTTCTTATAGTATGAAAGCAGTAAAATTTTGTCTTAACCTATTTGATTGATCAATATAGTTTTACTGTTACTCTACATGATAGTATATTAACATAAATTTCCGGTTCTCTTATAAACAATAGTTCACTATTTTATTGCCTAATCTCTGAAATTATGACATAGTATAGCTTAATTATATATGACACGGTTTGGATTATTTGAGCTGGAAATTTTTGGTTGTTTAAACATATTGTTTTTACTTGCAGGTTTCAAAGACAAATTGAATGTGTTTTAGGTTTATTGAAACAAGGTTCTTCTTGGGATTTTATTTTTCCTCTCTACTTTGGGTTTGAAGCGTATCAAACAGTAATCGGAAATTTTATCTTGGTCTTACCGTTGATAAACCTTTGTAAGTCTGATTCTTAATTACTTTTATGCATAGATAAACAAAACCTATGCTCAAGTTACAAACACCTAACCTTATCCATTTTTTTGTATATTACAAG
>WOUH02002851.1:3131-19716 GCA_009936405.2 Stevia rebaudiana
CCCAACACACACTCATCCACTTTTCATCCTATTTCACCATCATGGGTGACGACACCACACCACCGCCCACCGTCCACCAGTTAGCCAACACCAATCATAACGCCACACCAGCATCGCAGGATTCACCGGACTCCACTCACCAATCGTGGAACAACCATTTCCCAACACTACATGGCAATTCCCAAAATATGTCATGTTATACATCACTTGTTCCCCATTCCGAAACCACGACAAGGAAGATGCGTCAGGCCACATTTCACGCTTCATTCGCATATGCAACACAGTCAAGATTCAAGGTTTAAGCCAATAATCTATCTATCTGCGTCTGTTTCCACTTTTCCTATCTTGTAGCGCTCTTTCCTAGTTTGAACGTCTCCCACACAATTCTATCACCAGATGGGATGAACTAAAAACCAAATTCCTGTCCAATTTCTCTGCCCTATCACGTACCGAATATCTCAGAAAAGTAATCCATACATTCAGCACGGATTCTAGTGAGCCTTATTTTAAGTGTTGGGATCGCTTCCAAAACCTACTCAGATTATGCCCGATGCATGGCCTGCAAGATTGGGCACTCATGGAGAAATTCTACTACAGCATACCTACAAAAAGCAAGACATGCTTAACACCACCGTAGTAGGTTACTTTCTTGAGTTAACAACTCCGAGTGAAGGTGCGCAGTCATTCGAGAGGGTAGCTAGAGCAGAGAAATCCATACACGATCATCCCACGCATCTTGCTCCTCCAAAACTTCCCTTGTTACACTGTTAAAAATAAACTCCCGCACCCTAATATTTTCACCTCGATGATGATGACTTCTCATTTAACGATCAGTCACCCGTTGTTGATATGCCACACGAAGAGTCCAAGGAAGAAGATGAAGAGAAACCATCTGAAACAGAGAAGGATTTTGATGCAGAGGAAGAAGTTGAAAGTGATCCAAAAAGCCAACACATAGATGATGAGCTGCTCCATGAGCAAGTGTAGTTCGAGGACACAGAACCTAAAGAAGAAACGTCTCAAGAACCATCATGGGAGGAGGAATTCGGATAAGAACTACAAGGGTTTCCAGACTTCAAGGAAGAAGGTGATTTTAATCCTAACGATGATTTGCAATTTCTAGAAGCACTTCTTGAGGAGAAACCCATTGAGGAGATGAATAGGGAAGAAGTGATAGTAGTAGAGTCTGTAGAAATCAAGGATAGTAAATCTCCACCTCAAAAAAAGAAAACAAAAGAAAGGGCACAAGTTGGTGAGAGTGAGAGGGTGCTTAAAAAGGTTCAAATGGTTATGTTATATCTCGAATTCATAATGAAAACCGGTAGAATCTTCCAGTCCAACCGCAAACAAAAAAGAACGAGAAATGACGGGAAGCGAATCAAGGATAAGCCACCTGATCATGGTGCATCGAGGCTAACAGGGCATGGAGACCATTTCACAATCTTAGGCACACTTGTGTGGTAAACTGTCGGGTGAAACTTCCGATTGTAGATTTTGTATCATGGCGGTCAGCTTTTACATTGTTTTACATTTTGAGTCAGCTTTGTATACAATGCTAGTCAGATTTGTATGAGGTCGAGTTAGTTAGAAAGAGCACACATGCTTAAGCATTGTCCGAAAATTTCATTTACATCCGAGCGCGTGAGTGGGAGAACCGAAGCGATGAAGATAGGCGAAAATCTGCATCGAATGCCAAAACTACAAAACTTTCTGACTGTTTGGTTCTAGGCGTGTCGCGCGCCATCTGATATGCTCATGCGCTTAGCGCGCGAGACATCGTTACAGGGGCTGCCCAAATTCCATTCTGGCGCGGTACACGAAAATGGCGCCCCTCACACTGTGCGTACCACCTAGATTTTAGAAATTAGAGTTTTTTTTTTATTTTAAGTGTGGGGATTAGGTGAATCGGTTGATACTCAATCTCCATTTCGACCGATTTACTTGATCCACGCGAGTTTTCATGATTTAACTGTTCCTCAGAACCGACCTAAATCACGTTTACTGTTGCGAATTTGTAAATTTTTTGTAAAACTAAGTCAGTTTTAATTTTTCGTCACTTTTTATTTTAATTACAAAAAGACAAAAAGAACAAAAAATTGAAAAACACAAAAAGATTTTATTTTATTTTCTTTTGTATATGATTATTTTTATTTTTTTAGAATTACTTACGTGTGTGCACTTGCATGAGATATTCTTTAGTACAGGTTTGTACATATTGGTAATAGTTGCGGATACGGTTTTGTGGAACGCATTGGAACTAGGATTCAGATAATGGATTCTTTCACGCATATACCACGGGAGTCTGTTCCACTTTATTTGTTATATATTTCTTTTTAATTTATTATTAATTTTTTTGATATTTTCATCTCTACATTAGGGACAAGGTAGATTTTAAGTGTGCGGATAGAAACTATCGATTTGTGTATGAGTCTGCAATATTTGTATATTAAATACACTTAAAACCGAATAATTTTAAAATTTTTTATATAAGTTCTTGTTTAAGTCTTGTGCATTTTAAATGGAAAATGATTGTTAAAACTCAGTTTTGGTTCTAAAATGAAGTTGTTTTTGAAAATTATACATCTATTTGTGATATGTCGGTAGATCAAACCAATAATAGGTTTTTCTTTTTTATTGAATTAATACAACTAAATATCATAAATTTTGTGGGTTTAACCATAGGTAATAGTGATTTTGGGTTTGTTTATTAAAGTATGGAAACCACTGCAGTTTTAAGATCTAAAGTAGTTGTTTTTTGATTAATTTGACACATCCAAAGGATAGCGCCCGCTTAAATCCATCAGTCCACTGTTTGAGCTGAGCATAATGAAATAAGAAATGAAATGAATAAAGGGATGCAGCTTATGTGTCATACGCCGAGTAACAGCTTAGTTAAAACACCACTAAGTTAGGTCCATTGTATATTAGAAATGAGCTTAAAAATGAATAAAATATATATAAATGTAAAATGAACATCCCTTGACTCGCTTCCATCTAAAAGTTAGTGTAATTTTAATTATTTTATATCTTTTAAGTGCAGTGGTAGGTAGTCCAGTGACTTTATTTTTTCCTTGAAATTCTATATAGACTTTATTGATCTGTTACTTGTGTGTGAGAAACATATTCATATTGATTTATAACTTAAACTTAAATTGTCATGATATTGTGAAACTAGTTGTTAGTGGTTGGGTTTAAGTGGGTAAATATATTGGCAATCACGAGATATGTGTAGTTTGTGTTTAATTGTTTTTAAATGAATTATTTATGTGTTGTGATTCCATTGCATAAGGCTTTTTCATGGACGAAAAAAGTTTAAATGTGACGATATTTGATGTGTCCCTATTTGCACATATTTTTAATAGTTATTTTATATTAATCTGTTAAGTTTTTATTTAGTTTTTATTCTTTTTAGCTATTTATTTCGTTCGTGTTTATTTTATAGGTTTATATACTTAAACGAACTCATTTAAAGAGATCAAGACCCATAAAGATTTAAGGACGTTAAAATTACGAAGAAGCTAAAACGGTCAAACGTAGGGGATTCCCATGATTCTTGAGAGTAATATTTAATTTGATGTTGTCGAATCATACATTGGAGGCTACATTGAAAAAGAATAAAAGCATCAATATTATTTTATTGTATAAGTTTGTCTTGGTGAGAAAGAAACCCTACGTAGGGGATTAATATATGGAAGCAGGGGAGAGGTTTCTCAATTATTGGGGGTGGTGGTCGAGCACAATAAAAAAGGGAGGTACAATAACTGAGGGTTTTTTTTTTGTCGACAAGATCAAGGGGGAAAAAGAGAATAATATTCATGAAGAGTTTTGATTCTTTTGAAGTTCATGTGTTCGACAAGATCAAGGGGGAAAAAGAGAATAATATTCAAGAAGAGTTTTGATTCTTTTGAAGAAGTTCATGTGTCGGATAAAGAAATATCTGAGAGACGGACGGTCAGTGGCGAATCTAGCCCGGATGTCTAGGGGTCTCCTCTTTTCAAAAAAATTTTTCATCCCGACATTCAAGTTAAAAAAAATCACAATTATTTAAAAAACTAATAAATTAGGCCAAATTTAATAGATTTGGTTCACGAGAGGCTTTTTTTTACTTTCTTTTTTGAAACTGATGCATTTTTTAATAGATTTGGTTCAAAAAAACACAGTAGGGGTCTCCAAATTTTCATTTGGCGGTCTCACGCTATACAGAACATAAAAAAAATATTTTTTCTGCACTACGTGCGGAAAATTCAGCGGTCTCCCGGGAGACCCCTGGGCTCTACATAGAACCGCCCCTGCATCCATCGCCATTGTTGAATCACCATCGCCTTCGGTACATTCAACACATGCACCATCGTACGCCAGTTCTAACAAAATTGATACTCGCATCTGTCATCACCGAAAACCATACCAAGAGTGAAAAATTCTTGATCTTTCTACACTTTCTTTCTCTCTCTCTTTATCTATCCACTCCCTCTTTCCTTTTAATCGTCATGTTAGTGTTTTGTGGTGGGATCCTAGTTAGTGGACATGTGGTTAGAGTTGGTGAGGGAGATTTATGATGGTGGTGATGGATTGACTATGAGATTGAGAGATACATAGAAAGATGGGTGGTGATGCTCATTGGAGATAATCAGGGTAAACGAGTTAAACGGGCCAAGTTTGGGTTGACTAAATTGACATCTATTCAAGTTATAAGAATATAAATATGTGTCAGGTTAAGGTAGCGAAATTCAACACGTCAACCTACCACTCTACAACATGTTAACTATCCAAGCACCTAACCTTACAAGTTTGACACCCCTATGAAAAATGAATGGATTTAATCAGATGAACTTAATAGTAACAAAATGAAAACCACATAGCTCCTACGGCAAAGATGTGTGAATCTAACTAAGAATTTGAGATAAACCACCAAGACAAAAATTGAAATTTACTCTTTAGCATGCATATGAATACATATGGTTATTACATTTAGGTATAGAACAAGAAACAAATAAACATGTGTGTACGTATTGCTTTAAACGAATTAAAACAAATAGATAAATGACTATGAGATTCTCAAAATTCTCAAATTAATATCTTTTGCAATATATATAGACACGTTGATAGAGATACATCTATAGGAGAAGGGTCTATGCGGAACACTTCATATTATGAGACGCATGCGGAGCAAAATTATTTATTATTTTAATCTAAAAATAAATTAACATGTAACGAAATGGTTGAAGTGCGATGTTTAATATTCATGTATGATACGATTTAAAAAAGGGTAATTTCATATGTTTCTCTCTTGCAGGACAAAACCATGCTTGAGGATTATTGTTTGTATATAATTTGGTATGCATTATTGAAATAAATTATTATCTAATGAAAAAAGATATGTTAAATAATCACTTTAAAAAGAAATGTACAATTACATAAGGATGTGATTTATTCTTTTTAAAAAGATCTAATTCTTTGGGGTAGGGTTTTTTTTCTGTTTCTCTCCTAGAAGGAACAATCCCACTCATAACTCGACCTAAACTAAACCACGATCCGACTCATGACTTGGCCCATTGAATTTAGAAAATTAAATATTTCTTCAAGCGATTCTTGAGGAACATAGTACATTATGTTCTAAAACATATACTTTAGGATAATATGTCATTTTGCAAGTTTAAAAAGATTTATGTATCCCCTTTAAAAACTTGTGTTCAAATTTCATTTACTTATAAAACATACCATGTCAAAGTCATGTGTAGGTCATATTACAAACACACTAGATAACCTACACATGACTTAAACATGCGAAGGTGATCCGTAAAGCCTTTATACCATTAATAATAAAATACTTAATGATTTAGGTTTGTAACTTTTGTTCTAGCAATAATTAATCACATATTGTAATAATAAATCTCATCGCATATATAACACACGTATGACAAGCTTACCGATGATACGCATTCGGATGATGGTATCCACAAGTTAGCACTACCCGTATCAAAAATGACTTTAAATTTCTGAGGTGGGGTGCCAATACCAATTACACCGTAGTATTGGGCTCCCAAATAGTTGTTTAGTGATATGATCCCTGACTCTTTGTAATCACCAAGGTTGTTCACACTATCTCTATACGTCCTAATTAATGTCTTCAAATAATCACCATCATGCAAACCGAGGTTGGAAGCCGTACTATGATTGTCATCAAATTTCACCCTTTTCAGCTTGATTCTAATAAGCCCATCGGTAGATGTTGAAAAGATCTGTGTAGAAAGCAAGGTAGATAAGAGTAGCAAAGTTGATAATGTTTTGAGTTTACGCTCCATGTTGACCTACAAGTTAATCCGTAATCAAAATTTCATTAGCGGTGTAATTAAGAAGCAAGGTAGCTAGGGTCGGCTTAATAGTTAATAGATTAAGGAGGTAAGGGTTCTCAAAACATTAATGTGCCTCCATTTTCTAAAGCTATTGGTGTTTTTTAGTATTTATAATATTTATTTACATAATAATATCTATATATATGAAACTATGATAACGATAACTATTTATATATTTAACCTTTTTTATACAAAATTATATTTACAATTAAACAAATAAAATAAAGAATATTCTAATAAATAATAAAGTCATACAATCCGAGTCAAGTTTAAGCTTGAAATTAAAGCTACTCATAAGTAGAGTTGTAGTCAACTCACTTTAGTTTCACACCCCTAATTATTGAAGCATATGAATAGTTAGTTTTTTTTTTGTTGTCTTTACAAACTTAAAATAGAAATTATTCAAATAAAATTCAGTTTTAGAACTAACAATAATTTAAGACCTACGTACGTGTTAGGGCTAGCCTAATTGTTAAAGCCATTCCATCATTGATTCTGAGGTCTTTGATTCAAACTCAAAAAATGAATTAATTGGTGTCGTTTGAGAGTGAAATATGATTGATTTGTTGTTAAAAAATATTTAGACCTATTTGTTGTCTTCACCGAACTGATCGAGTACAAAAATTAACTAATTTGAAGTAAAAACAATACAACTTCATATGAAACAATAAAATTTGTAAGTCCACAACGTTCTTTGATTATGAAAAAGAAAACAACTATTATTAGTTTTGTGAGTACGATTATTTGAGGAAAATTATAACTATGAATAGTGCATCCCCAATTTACAACAATACATAATAATTTTTCCAAAAAGAAGACTAATATCTAACTTGGTTTACAGATCTCTTGCTCGTCATATAGTATAACTCCACTAATTTTAGTTCACATGAAAGCTGAAAACTAGAAAGCATTAAGGGTTCTTAGAAATCTGAACGAAATAAACCGAAACTCATGCAACCTCAAGAACTTTTAGCTTTTAATGGCAAGGAACATATATTGAACACTAAAAAGTATAAATACTGATGTTATTTTATTGGATTTAGAATCAACATGAAAATTGCAAGTGATTTTAGGATTCATACCGGTTAGCTGATGTTCAATCCCAGAATATATGAAACTCGTTTAAAAATATAGAGTCCACTAATATAGCATGCCGCGGAGTAACATCTTTTAATTTAAATTGTTAAACTTACTAGATTACGTGACCTTTAATCCCGTGATTCCCTGAAACATTCCGTATAGTGTGTAATTAGGAAAGGACACACCTATGATGTGGTATAACCAACCATGGAAATTGTGTAGAAATGAAATATTAAGGAAAAAAAATGAAATTATAGAAAATAAATATTTACAATTAAGCAACAAGGTTTAAACTATTAGCTTCGGGTCGGTCGCTAAAGTAACTTGAAACATTACTAACTATCATATTCTTAATACTTGTATTGAACATGGTGTTACATCTTGAAACTTGAAACCCAAACCTACTTGTTTATACAAACCTATGAACTCACCAATGTTAACACTTTCTAGTATGTTTTCTCATGTCACAATGGTGCACGATAAGATGTAGGACTAAGGAGTCTCATGCATTATTTATGAACTTTTAACGGCATTAAGCTTGTATTGTATTTTTGGATTATGTGCCTTGTTTTGGACATGTTACATTTATGCTTCCGCACTTATATCATCTAAGCTTCCGCACTCAGTATTTTGTAAACGCTTCCACATACTCTGAACACCCAATGTTAATCTTCCATTTTGAATGACTAATGTATTCTTATAAACAATCATATAGAGTCATTCAACATGACCAATTACTTTGATCCTGATTTACCGACGTCATGCCTCTATTTGCGGTATGAACCAAAGTGGAAATTTGCGGTATTTACTAGCAATCATATTCTTAATATTTATATTGGACATGGTGTTACAACTTGAAACTTGAAACTCAAACCTACTTGTTTATATAAACCTATCAACTCACCAATCATTGTGTTAACACTTTCTTGTATGTTTTCTCATGTCACAATGGTGCACGATAAGACATAGGACTAAGGAGTCTCATGCATTATTTATGGACTTTTAACGGCATTTAGCTTGTATTGTATTTTTGGAATGCATGCCTTGTTTTGCACATGTTATATTTATGCTTCCGCACTTATATCATCTAGCTTTTGCACTCAATATTTTGTAAACAATTCCACATACTCTGAAAACCTAATATTAAACTTTCATTTTGAATGAATAACGTATTTTTGTAAACAATTATATAGAGTCATTCAACATGATTTACCGACGTCTTGCCTCTATTTACGGTATGAACCAAAGTGGAAATTTGGGGGTGTGATAGTAATAGCGATAAGAAACACTAGGAAAATGTCACCGATTCAATCGAGCTAGATGTTGGGTTTTCGATTATTAATTACTATGGATATGGGTGGGCCACAAAATTTGGGTCTCTTGAAGTGGGTCAAGTAATACCCGTTGGAATCAAGTTGGAGCAGTCGAGACCCATTGATGGAGGTTGAAGCATTCTCATGCAAAGATTTACACCCACGTGGCCACTACTTCTAATTTCTATGACATGTTTTGTTTAGATATTCCACTCACTTTCAATGTTATGTTTCTTTTAATTGTTTCTCAAGCTTAGCAAGTGGTACCTTAGATTTTATTTTTACTTTAAATGTTTTACGTGGATTAGTAGTCCGGTTTAAGGGTGTCCAAAATACCCGAACTCGATTAACACCACTCGACCCGAACCGAATTAAGCTAATCAGGGTCGGGTTAATCGGGTCAACATATGTTAATCGGGTCAACCCAATTAACCCGAACTACTATTAGGGTCGGGTTTCGGTTCAACCTAAATAACCCGGTTAAGATTTTCTTCAAAAACAAAAATGATATAATACGTTGATTTTAAGGTATTTCGTCCAATCATCACCATCTGTTCATCAAATTCTTTTATCTTTGATTTTATGTCTAGTTAAACTTAAATGATTTTGAGTTGTTTGGGTTCTTCTATGTTTATTTTTCTATCATGTGAGTTTTTTTGTTTCTTGATTAAGCTATGTTGGTGAAATGGATCATTCTTGATGTCATTTTTATAGCATTCAGTTATGTTTTACATATACTATTTGATAAAAGAAAATTAGTAGGGACACATGTTACCTTATAGTAGCTTCCTTTATTTTTTTTTCTCGTCTCTCTCGTATTATTGTAACACTTTTTTATTATGATTTTATTTTAGCAACTAAAAATAAAACAATGTATAAGTTAATTAAAAAGAAAATTGATTTACAATTTTAAATATTACAATGTTAAAGTTTAACTTAAATATATAACGCACATGGACTCCAATATTATTTTCAACTATAAATTTGTGTTAATTGGTAAAATTTTAAAAAGGTAAAAAGTTATTTTTTTTAGAGTAAATTACTGACCTTTATATATACACCAACTTGCTGATTATGGCTTTTAAATTAAAAAATCACTGATTGTGTCATTTTTTTGGTTTTTTTGCTTAGATTATGTCTTTTAAGCATAACACTGTTAAGTTTTTTCGTTAATCATCCCATGTGTCACTCACGTGATGGGTACAATTGTTATTACACCTTATTAATCCCCCCACTCGATCGTTCCACTCGAATTTAAACTTGTTAACTCAATAAATCCCCCCACTTTCCCATAAACATGTTAAATCGAGTTCAAAATTAGGGTTTCCACTCGCAATGGTGTTCTGCTCGTGTGGAAAACAACCGATCTTAACTATATCATAGACCTCAAAGAATCCAGGTCGTAGGTTCTACAACTGTGCGAATAAGGTATTACCAAATTGATTTTTTTATCTTCGGATTCTACCCCTAAATTGTTCTGTTGTTTATCCGGGATGTCAAAATAGCTTCATTGGTTGGTTTAATCCTCCAATGTGCGAAAGGTCAATGGTCATCATTCCAGGACTCCTAAAGTCAAAGAACGAGGCTGAATTTGAACTTAAAAAAAGTGTTGCTGAATCTAAGAAGTTGAAGAAGCAGTTGATTTTAGTTGGTTAGGGTTTCTTGTAATTGTAATGGGTATTATGATGTACTAAAAACAAGTGTGGTTGAACACCCCATAAATGTAGCCCTTTGTTTTTGTTGAAATATAATTATGATTTTTGTTGATTTAATTTAAGTGAATTGCTTAACTAATGTGTGCAAGATTATTGCATACTGAATTAACCAAATGCATCCAAGTTGCTGCACATATGGTCATTACACTCCAAATGGATCCAACTGCTTCACCTATGGTCATAAATGAAAACAATGGATATAAAGATGATCATAAATGTAAAGCATAGATAAAATTAATGCACTTGTGCTGATGAAACAGTAAACAATGGTCACAAATGTAATGGTCATAAATCAGGTCATATATATAATGGTCATACCAAGTTCACTAGTTAAAAGTAAAGTAGCTTCACAATAATAAGATTACAAACCAAGTTCATCAAACTTGTCACAAAACATCCAACAAAACATGTCAACAAACCAAGTTCACAAAACATGTCAACAATCCAAGTTCACAAAACATAACACAAACGAAATTCTTAAAACATGCTAACAAACCTAGTTCACATAACTTAAACTTCTTGGCCCTTACAACTCCTGCTGTTATGGCCCATCTTCCTACACTTGCTACATGAATACGATGCCCCCTTCTTTGATAATCTCCCTCCTTTGGTAGCATCCTCCAACTCAAAAGTTGACTTTCTCCTAGCTTTTTTAAGCCTACCCACAGGCTTATGGTGAGTTGGTGGTGTAATAGTTATTGGTACATAAGAACTTCTCCACATAGCTCTACCGATATACCTTGTATTTGTAAACCTCTTTCCACCTATATAAGGTATATACTGGATGCACAAAACTCTCTGGTATACCTACCTATTGCCCATTTGATGCCTTATTCCATATTGCAGCAGCTACATGTCGACATGGCATCCCTGTGATCTCCCACCTCCTACAGACATTTTCATGTCAACAACAACCTGATCACCGCCTGGACCACTAACCTGATAGTGGTCTTCTCCATTCCAAATGACTGAATATTTTACAGCCTCCTTCTTAATCACTTCAAACCACTTAGCTGCAATTGGTGTTAGCAAACCATCTGACCTATCAATGACCTTCAAGACATTCACAATCCTCCTCAACAGATATTCTCTAATAAACTCCAATGTTGTAATTATTATCTTGTTTCTTCCGTCTACTAACTTGGCATTCATTACTTCACACATATTGTTAAGTAAAACATCTGAGTGTTCCCTACCTGTTATTTTAAAAATTAGTAATTTTAACATAATTATAGTTAACCAATGTAATTATCAAAAAAAGATGTTTACACTTACCAGAGAAGTGTGATCTTAACCAATGTTTTGGTGGTATTTTAGACAACCACAGTTGTCCTTCAATGTTAAAAGATTTAAGCTCACCTAATATCCTTTCAAATTTAATCTCTGTTATTGCTGTAGCAAGTTTCCAAAGCAGATCCTTATATGCTTTACCCTTATAATCCTTTTTCATATTCTCAAGAATATGTCTTACGCAATAATGATGTTCTGTACATGGAAAGACTTTTGCCAAAGCTGGAATTATCACCTGTTAATTCAATTTAAAATTAAGCATTTAATATTAATCATTTAAAGACAATAATGAAAAAATCACTAACCTTTTGTCGATCACTTATAAATGTGAAGTTAGAGTTAGCATCCAAACCCGGGTCATCACCTAGTAGTTCCAGAAACCATGTCCAAGAACTCAAAGTCTTAGCTTCCACAATTGCATAAGAGAGAGGGTAGATCCCATTATTAGGGTCAATCCCTACTGTAGTAAGCACCTGTCCAAGGTATCGACCCTTCATGAAAGCCCCATCCAGACCTAAGAGATCTCTCCCAATTGCCTTAAAACCTTGCTTCAAAGATCCCAAACAAATATAATCCCTTTTGAATCTTCTGCTATTAGATGTTGGATCAGGTGAAGGTTCAACATCCAACTTAACTGTGGTATTAGGGTTTGCCCTTTTAAGTTCTTCAAGAGAATATCTTAGGATACCATACTGTGAGTTATAATCTCCATGAAGCTTTTTGACTGCTGTGATTTTGACCCTAAAAGCTTTCATTCTTGATACCTCAACTTCATACTTTCTTTGAAATAGCTCTTGAACAGCCCTAACCGGAATGTTTGGATTTTCTTCAATTTGGTCCATTAGTTGATTAGCTAGAAATCAGAAGTTACAATGTCTTACAGACCTGGTAGGAAGGCATTTATGGTCAGCAACATATGTTTTCACCATCCAAGTCGCGGCCCCTTCTGTTTTGAAACCAAAAGAACCCAAGAGCATTGATGCTTTTCAGGGCTTTTTCTTTTATCTCTCCCACCTACACACCTTCCCACTTGTGCTTTGTCTTTACTCTCACTTCTAAGCCCATATTTCACTTTAAGTCCTTTGGCTTTTTGACCAACTTTAACTTCAGGTCTTTTACCTTTCTTTTTAGTTCCACAACTAGACCCAACTTCCATAGATGGTAACTAACCCCAACAAACGGTCCTTACCCTAGTATTATCATCCTTCACAATCCTTAAAAGCCTTCTTGTTTCAACTGAATGCAATTTAATTAAATCATTGGCCTCTTGTTTAGTTCCAAAACATTGACCAATATAAAATTTGGATTTTGATTCATTCTTATCCCTTACGTACCTTAAAATATTTTTCTTTACACTAGACTCATTAACATCTGAATCAGACCCACTGTTCATCTCTTCATTGTCCAACACTTCAGCTCCAATGTCATCATCATCATTTTGTTAGTTCTCTTCATCTTCATCAATGTTCACCCTAAAATCCCTCATATCAACCTCAACATCATCAATATAATTCACATCTTCTTCAAAATCACTGTCATATTCATCCTCTTCAAGCTCCATATCAGTCTCCACATATTCATCTTCTTCAAAATCAAGTCATGTTCACCCACTTCATCCTCATTATCGGTATGGTTTTCCAAAACCTCATTAATTTCAACAGAAAAGTTGCCATTGTCACCCACTACATTATCATCAACATCAGCTGAAGCATTGTCATTTTCACCCACAACCTTATCATTAACAGCAACTGAAGCATTGTCATTTTCACCCACAACCTTATCATTAACATCAGTTGAAGCATTTTCATTTCCACCCACAACCTTATCATTAACATCATGTCACAACTCGGAAAATTTTTCTAGGATACTCCCCAATCATAACATAAACACACAGCAGAACGTTACACGCTAAAACATGAAAGTATTTATATACTTCAAACATTACACAACAAACAAGAAAAACGCATTGGTACTAGTCAAATTGGTACCTTTGCAATTACAAAGTATCACTAACATCCACAAACATTGGTATATTCTATACGGTACCAACGTCTACCAAATTTAGGGACGAAATTTTCTTTAACAAGGGGATGATGTGACAACCGGTAAATTCCGACTCCGAATCCGGTCAGATCTGGCATTAGAGAATCTTATTATATTAGGAATTTTACTTGTTACATATGGTATATATATAATTAGGAATAATTAGATATATTACACAACATGCAGAATGTGCACAAACACTAAACAGTCAGAAATTCGGTAAACGGTGAACTGCCGGATTACGTATTATCAATTATCCACGAACGTTGGCGAACTAAAATCTAATAAACTATGGATCTAAAATTAGTATAGTAATCATAAAACGAAAGGGTCGGTAGCAACAATGTCATCTAAGACAAAAACGATAACAAACGGACTATAACGTGTAAAACGAAATTTACGTCACTAGCAAACTAACGGGACGAATTGGCCCAATATAGTAGCAATATAATGGGCTTAATAACATAAGAAGATATATGAGTTGGGCTAGAGTACCCAATACAAGAGGAAAAGCCCAAAAGCCCAAGCCCATGACACATAGTATATAAACTCGAATATGGAAACCTAGGCACAAAAAAAGGGAGAGGAAGCCCTAGCCTCCTCTCTTCTTCCTCCCTTGCGATGGCAGCCCTAAGGGGCCAACAAAAATCCTTCCTTGATCGATCCAATGATTTCGTGGTGGTGGTGGTGGTGCTAGACGATGCTAGGAAATATCCAACATCCATTTCTTTTATCAATTTGCGTTTTCCCCAATTGTAGGTATGAACACATCTAGGGTTTCATGTGATTCTTTGATTTTGAAGCTATTAACTCCAATTGGTGATAGTATAATGTTATAATGGTCAATATAAGGGTCGTACATAAGTAATAACAACCAATTGCAAAATTTGATGAGTTTTTGTAAAATCAACATGCTGAAATCAGAAAAACCCTAAATTAATCGATTCATAAACTGTTGTTAACTAGTCTAAATTGGTCCAATAAAGTGTCTAAAATTAATTTTAGTGAGTTATCTATCTGATGCAATTGGCCTCGTAATATTTGGATTTCGATAGACTTTTTCCATTTTATAATTTAAAGGGTAAATCTGGAAATTTGACAGATTCTGTAGGGTGTATGTTTCTGTGCACTAAAGATTGAGTTTTAATCCAAATGTTATGATTCTACTTGATTGTGAAAGCTTTATGTGTTAGCTAAATATTCCAATTGGCCTTGCATTGTTTTTAGTTAGTATGATGATTTGGTGAACTGTTTATGAATAGCATGCCGACATTTTCTGATTCTGATAACCTGTCTTTGTTTGTTGAATTACTTGAGTTTTGCAAATGCGTTGGCTACCAACCATACATTGTTGGAAAGCTAATACATAAAGACAAAATCTGTGATTTTTTGGTAATTTTTTTTAGAAGGTTTAAGATAGTATATCTACATGTTAATCTGACCTCAAATCTGTCAAAACTCTGAAATGTGAATAATGTGCACGAACTTGATGATTTAACATGATTTTAGTTGTAAGTTACTAGAAAGGATTTGTACTAGTATGATGGGCATAGTAACATGATATGATGCAAGTTACATGATGATATGGATAGTAACATGGTTAGGTATGTAATGTATATCGTGACATGTAATGATTGTTATATGTATCATAGAACTCACTTAAGCATGACTGCATGTTTTGATTTCATGTGATGATATGTGTGTGGTGCACATGCTATTTTAGGAAACTTAATGACATGTTTTGGTATTAATCCATGTATGTGATGTGTTAGTTGGTGCATGATATAAGTTAGCCATGCATGAACTCTTATGAATATAGTTAGGGACTTGCATGTTAGTAATGACATGATTAGGTCATGTATGCTATATATGGAAAGTATGTACATGAGTGCTATGCATGATGACTAGATGACATGTAGGATATGTTAGTAACATGTTAGGCTTATGACAACTGGTTGACTGTCTGGTCAACAGTTGACTTTGACTTTGACTTTGATAGGTGACTTTGACCTTTCTATTTCTGGAAACCTTCCATTTATAGAAACTATATGTCAATGTGTTATGTGTAGCATGTTGGGATATAAGTTATATGCCAGATGACATGCTAGGAACAACTTGATTGTGTGTTGACTTTGACTTTCTATATTTAGAAAGTTTCTATTTTAGGAAACTTTGTATTTATGGAAACTTTAGGTTAAAGTGTAGCACACGATAAGATATGTCACAACATGATAAGTAGTTAATGTTATTAGGACTAATTGATCAAGTGTTGACTTTTGGTCAATGGTTCACTTTTGGTCAATAGTTGACTTTAGGTCAAAAGTTGACTTTCTAATTTAGGAAACCCGTAGATAAGGGTAGTCCTTTAATATACTTATAAACACAACTAAACAAACATTAATGAGGCACCAACGTGTCGTCAAGTCAAACTAAACACAAGGGTAAAAATGTAATTTTATAAAAACTATTAAATCATTTGGAGTTGTATAACATAATGGGTCTACAGACCAAAACAAAACAAAACACTTATGAAAATCAATTATTAGGTATTTTCTAGCTATTGGTTAGACGATAATTGTAGCAGCGCGTAGCTGACGAGATGAGTTTACAACCCCTTTTACTTAACTGTTTTTACTTCGGGCTGATAAACATACTGTATGATAAACTAAACAACTGTACTCTGTTTTGATAAATGTACACACTACTTTTGGACTCATTACATGTATAGACTCGTGGTAACTTAGGTGGTTCATTGTATCTCAATTAAAGTCCTTCTTTTCTTTGCGTGTAC
>WOUH02002889.1:0-19697 GCA_009936405.2 Stevia rebaudiana
GTATTATTAGTAACCATTGAGCTATTGAACAATCATGAGGTCACGCCGGTGTTTCCGCCACCGGCAGGGTGTGACAACCGCCATTGTCAGGGGTTGAGTGTTACACCTTCTAATATGATCCTTTAGACCAAATTATACATCGTTGTTAAGTGACAATGCAATAAAAATGCAAGACCCATAATCAATTTAAACGTTTATTGATTAGAAGGAGAACGTTACAAGAGAGTTTTGAAATCAGTGCTATGATTTGGGAGGTAGTTTACACAAATGAACAATTCACCTATTTATACTACCAAGCATAACTCTCTAACCTAATCTAGAAACTTCTTATCTATACAAATCTTTGATAAATATCTATTAACATTTACATGATGTTTTTAGGGTCTTCCTCATTCAAATTTTGATGGATTGCCCTTATGATCTAGAAAGTAGAAACGTGATGAGAATTCTAGCCCTTTCCATGGTTCAAGGTTGGTCTAGCACAATCTTGAACGATGTGGAATATTCCGGATAATACAACCACATTGATCTGGTGTATATGTGAATTTAAGCGGGTCGTGACAGGTGGCTCCCTAATCACCAACTTAACCACAAATTAAAATAAAAATATCAAATTACCCTAGCCATCACCACTAGCAGTAATGAAAACCCCTATTTGTGTAAAGTTTCAAACTATCCTCGTCAAGCCTCTAATGATCACCTCGAGGTCAAATGACCTATTTATAAAAAAAATTTTAAAAAAATCCAATATTGATCATTGGCTTCTAAAAGACTTTTTTTAATTTTAAATACATTTTGAACAGCTACTTATAATCAAAGTTTTATTGAAAGTAGTTTTCTCATTTACATATTTCTCATTTTTATATATAATCTTTTTAATTAAATAATATTTTTATATTTTCTATTATAATTTTTTTTCTTTATTATTCGGTTACAACTATATACCTTAAAAAAACTATGATGACCAACTTTTAATCTTCTCCACCGACAAGACCACTATCAAATCACTGATCCCTCACCCTCACAGAACCGGAAATCTGCAGTGAATGCTCTTAGAGGGGAGGGAGTCTTCCCGTTTTTTCCCATTTTTCCTTATTTTTCGCTTAACCGTCCCATTTTTCTCTACTTTTCCTCACTTTTCCATCTCATCAAATTGAGAGAAAGGAGACGGTTCTTTTACGGGTTGAAGAAGAAGGTCAACAGAAGAGTAGGAGAAGAGCAACTTTGTTGGTGATTTGTTTTTTGATGCAAGTAACCAAAAAATCGAAGTCAACGCGGCGCTAGTAGGTATAGTATGCACACAACATATCACCTTCTTTTTTTTACTTGATGTTTATCTTTTCCTTCGTCAAAACCCATGAACTCTTTTACGTCACAAAGCAGCCAAGGAGTTCTCCAATTTAAATATCAACAAAAGCAGTTTATCATTATCCCTCTATCCTCGATCTCCGTGAATTAAAACTTGTGAAACATGGATGCTTTCTTCCGCCTTTTTTTCCTTGCTCCCTTCAACCCAAACGGCTAGTTTTGGCACCAACGGTAACCTCCACCTCGGCCCCGGTGTCTTTTCCCCGGTTAGTTTACAAAAATAACATGTTTTGCATGTGTGACATATATATGTAGGCTTGTTATAGATTGTTATCCCTAATTTGATTTGAGTTTATATAAAATGGAGATATGTTAGGGATTTTGGAGTGATTTTAGGGGTTTGTTACCTTGAAAGCCAGTCGTATGTGTATTCTTCCTGTATATAATTTGATTGATTAAAATCAACAAAAATATTCGCAAATTAGAAAAACAACCGGCTGCCGTTAACCACAAGCCGTCTCTTCATCGCCACCACCATCACCGGCCACCACCACCACCACCACTGAAAATATGGCGATCACACACTTGCTGTTAGAATCCAATTTCAATTTCAGCCTTTTACTCCCAAAAACTTTCCATTCGCGCCCAAATCGCGTTTTTGCAACGAAATGGCAATTAGATTTTAAAACGAAACAGTCTCCATGTTGCATCAAAATTTCGCCCAAATTCATTATGAAATGCCTCATTATGAACAATAAGCACGAAGTCGAAAAGAGTTCTGGTGAAAAGGATAACAATTTAGAAAAGATTGCTACTGGAACTGGTATAAACAAAATGATTTTGAGATCAATGGAGAATGTTTTGAAGGTGTTACAACTACCAGTAATAACCGTGGTTGTATTGAGTTTATTATTTCTGTATGATCATCACCAACCTCGCCTCGCATTGGCGGCAGAATGGGTGGAAGTTCATTTTCTTCTAGTAGTTCTAGCACCAGCAGTTACAGTTCTCCGAGTAGTAGCTCATCTTATTGTTCATCTAGAAGTTATAGCAGCCCGACATCTTCTGATGAAATTTATACCACTCAGATCAGTAACCCAACCTCCATGAAGTCAGCAAATGAAGTTCAGCTAACGAAAGTTGACTTATTCGTTATTCTCTCTTTCATTGTTGTAGTTATTTGCTACTTCTTAAGAGGGAATTATTATGCTCAAAAAAATGCAAAAACGAGTGTTCTCAAGCTTCAGGGATTTTAAATTTTCAAGTAGTTTTCAAATGATGCGATAAGTTATATATCTTTTCAAAACTCAATGTAAAATGGGGAATGCAACATTATTATGGTAGCAAGGTTAATTATTGTGATTTGTGACCAACTTTGGGTTGAAATTAGATTTATAGTTAACTAGTTAGTATATTGCTTTGGGTTTGTGGTGCTTCAAATCTTGGTTTTGAAAAAACGCGTGAATGAAAAATGCGAAAGGGTTTTATATAAAGTTTTAGTAGGTTTCTAGCATCATTTACCCTAATTTTAGATTTTAAACAGAAATTAGCTCTATATATGGTTTTATATTTATGTAAACTAAACGTATAACCTATACAACATCATAAAAGCACAAATCCACGCCCTGTACGAAAAGCACGCCTTTAATTTGCGCCTTTTGCTTAAAAAGTGCGTCTCACCCCAGGCGCGCTTTTTTAAAATATGCACTAGCATAACCGGAAAAGTTTAGGATTGTATAGATATTGATTCATCTTTATTTTTTTGGTTATAATAAGATCATTAAAAACATATACCATGGTTTTAAATTGATTTGCTTGACTTTCAAATTACAATGTATCCTTTATTAAACATTCATGTAATTCCATTGGAATAAAATTGGATTTTTACTATTGACCTGTTATGACAGTGAAAATGCATTGTGACAGCATATTATTATTATCCAATATGCATGATGTACATAATTTAAATTTTATAATTTTTTTGCATACAACCTAATAGGCGAATGCCATTTGTGATAACTACTAATCTTGTATATTTTAAGGTTGGATCATTGGGTACTGGTAGATCACTTCAAAAGGCTCTCAATCAGATTGCTGAGTCAGCAAATACATCATCCACCTCAAAGGGATACTACTATGTATTACATGGTGATGATTTTATTGATTAGGATATGTCACAAAACCAACAATTATCTTATATTCTTATAGTCATCATATTGTTTGCTACTATGCTAATTGTATAAATAACTACTCTTTGCTATCATTACTCAGGTTTTTCTTGCAACTAATCACATGAGAATAGATTAATTAAATCTTGTTCCTGTTTGCTGGTTCTCAAGTTAATTTGTGGTTATTAAATATTAATTTAACTTTTACTCGTGTGTATGCGTATGTGTGTAATTTGTAAATAAACTGTATTTTTTTTTTCTGTCGCAGAGACAATAATAGCTCTACTTCGGCACTCTAATTATAATATTTCTTGTCATTCATCTGTAAGTCATTATGATATTTCCTTTTATATTATGCTTCAGTATGGAGATTTGAGTTTGAATTTTTTTTATTTTTTCTTATTTTTGGAACCGTGAATTATGGTTTAATGTGTCGTGCAGGTGGATGTAAAGAAGAATGTAGAGGAATGTGAGAAACAATTTAATAAATTTTCTGTTGAAGAAAGGGGTAAATTTGATGAGGAGACTTTGGTCAATGTCAACAACATCAGAAAGAAAAGTGCAACAAGTGAAAGTTCTAATGGGCTCCCTAACTAGTATATTGTGGTTAGTAATTTTAATATAATTATCTTTAACATGTTCTTGTTTTTTTTTTGTTACTTTATATTTATTCCAAGGTGACTGTATCTTTAACATGTGTACATATATTTAACGTATAAATACACGTAAATATAAACAATGATTTCATATAACAATGTTGTATCTTAATAACAATGATATTATTCAGCTGCAAAAATCATCCACTTTACATCAGCATTTCTAGCAGTTTATAATTTAGTCAAGTAAAGTATATAAAGTTGTTGGACCTACACACGTGACTCAACACGCTTATACATAAATAGTTTATATGTTATAATTTAATAAAAATAAGTATCTCTTGAATTTAAATTTTAAAATTGAATTCTGGTTATTTTTGAAGGTTACCATCATTTTGGCTGCTAGAGGTGTAACTGAACTGCCACCTGTCAAAACCAGTTCAGATTTAATTAAAGCTTTGCAAAAGTTAGCTTCTATGTCTTCAAGCAATATCATGGTGAGAAATATATTCACTTGTATTCTAGCCCATTAATTATGAATTTTCATGTAGCACTTTACTAAACAAAGTTAAATTATTTTTGTAATAGCATAGTTTTCGTAAACATATTTAGCATTTTAATGTATTATAAACTAAAATAAAACAGATAAAAGGTGTTTGTAGGCTATTAGTTTATAAATCATGTATTTTTTGTTTCTTTAAACATGTTATAGGGAGCTGAGGTGTTATGGACCCCACAAAAGGAAGACGACTCTCTTACAGAGGAACAAATGCTTAAAGATTATCCCCTATTTAAGAAATCGATTATGATATCAACATCATAATTAAGAGATGAAGAGATATAAGAAACTGCATCCACTCTAATTTTTAACATATTAGGGTTCATATTTGATATTTCCTTTAATTATCCTTGTCACGTTGTGATCGTTTATACTTTTGTTTTGTGATCGATCAAGATAGAAATTCTATAGTAGATATGTTTAGTCAAATAACTTTTTATTTGAGTGTGTTTTTGGGTTCTGGTTGTTAGGTTCAGGTTTTTAGGTTTGGGTTTTTGGTTTGGATTATTTCACTAGGTTTTTGGGTTATTCGAGTTTGTTTTTGAGTTTTCGTTACTTGGGTAACTACCGGATGAAAACCCAAGCTCTGCGATGAGTCGACTTTGTATGGATATTTCGTATTAAATCTGACATTTGGAATTTGGAAAGATTGTATAACTAAAAATAAAACTGTTAAAAACCATGACCTGTGTAAATAAAACATATTTGGGTTTTGAATAAACTTTGTATCAAAACATAGATAAAAATAAACATTTCGCAATGATATATTTAGAGTCTAAAAGTTGATTATGAAAAAAAAAAAAACTAATACGTGAAAATATGGATGTGTTGTTGTAATGCATTAGACACGTTGTAAGGTTTGGTGCATCATTGATGGTGCTTGACACACTGTTGTTATTGTAAGATGGTTAAACCGATCATTCTAATCAGCACTAATCAGCACAACATATATGGTTATACTGATCATTCTAATCAACAATGTATCTGAAATTTTAAAAATGTTTTTTATTTAAATAAAAGACCAACGTAAAATAAAAAGATTAGGATTCTATAATGGTCTATTTTATATTGAAATTAGTAGAGACAAAAAAAATAGTTGAGTGATAATTATAACCATGATTTTGAAGGGTTGAGTGAGAAAGGTTGGAGATGAAATGATGGTTGTTTGATCAAAGGGTCTCACACTCTCATATGATTTTTATTTTCTAAAATTATTTTCTTATAGCGGGACAGTTAAAAAAAGACATTCACTTAATGTCAGGGTTTAACGCATATTCAAGTTGGAGGACTACCGGTGTGCATGCGTGCGAACGTGTAGAGTTCATCCCCACATAAGTAAATTCCCAAAACAAAAATTGGTACACGTTACACATGAACTATCCTTGTAATTTAATCTAGAATATCTACAACTATCAGTTATCGTACTTAACCTACACCTAATATAGTAATATATAATTATATACTACTTATTTGGTAATGTCGGTGGGCTTCCTTCCCACCGACAACTTCTTAATATATATTTACTCGTACGGCAAGTTAACAAAGATGTGTGTTGTTTATATACTACATATCAAGGTTCGAAACCTACAAGGCCACTTTTTTTTGTTGGTGACATGAGTTCTCACTTATTTCCACCATTTATGACTACCTTAATATTTCGAATGACAAAATGTCAAAGCCTTTTGATTATTTTAATAGTAACTTTCGCATATTATTTTATATTCTTAATTTCTTTAATATTCTTAAATGATACCTTTTTAATGAATTGCATAATGTGTGAATGGTATTAAAGAAAATATCATTACGTAGGACATAGCATGTCTAATAAGAACTAGTATTAAGAACGTAAAAGAAGACACAAAATTGGCTCAAAAACTCGAACGGTTTATATCAAGAAACTCCACAAAAGTTGATTACAAGAGATCCTCTAAGGCCACTAGGAGTGGGCTCGGGAAACATCCGAGAAGAAAAGAGGCCGAGTGGGAATACCACCCCCGGATTTGGGACGAGGTGGGTCGGGGAGTACACATCGAGAGTTACCGAATGTGGAAAGAAGAAAAGGAGAGGGAAATGGGGAAACTGTGAAGAAATGAGGGGAAGTGGGACGACACCACGTAAAAAGAGAAAAAATGGGAAAAAATTAGGAAAGCTGATGTGGCGCTGACGTGAAAACGAGAAAGAGTGGGGAAGTGTGGACGACTCCGTGTGGTCTAACTCGATATATATAATCTAACTCTATCACTAATTAGATTACAACTCAAATTGTGTTCAAATCAAAACCAGATAAAACATGATAATTAAAAACTACACTTTTAATCGCGATGGGATTTTGAGGCTAAAAACATTTTACTTATTTTATTAAATTATTTATAAATCAAGATTTTCAATTCTTTCGGATTTTATACATTTTAATTTTTAAACCAATATAAAAACTCATCCTATAATCATAATAGCAAAATAAATTTTGTTTACATTATTCTCTACTTCATGATTCGTACTCTTTTGGTTTTTACGTATGAGTGACATTTTATATGTTTGTTGACTTTCAATTCTACCATGTGGTACACTTTTGAGTTTTTTGTTGAGTGCCGCTCAAATTTACGTTAGTGAATGGTTATTAATATGAGGTGACAACCGTTGTAGTTTTTTTCCTGCATTTTGATGTCAAGGCACAGAGGTGTTTTTAATTAGAATTGTAATGTTCGGGTCGTGCCGTCAGTGCAACACGTGACGGTTGTACTCAACTTGTTTACGTCAATCGGTCAAGTGACGCTTATCTTGATCTCAATAGAAGAATCAGAACTCTAATTCCAATGATTTTACCATTTAAGACAAACTTCTTACCTTGTTTTTTTACCTTTTTAAGGATAAATATTATTTGCTTATGAACGCACAAGATTATTGTTGTGAGACCTTCCTTGTATAAAAAGTAAGATGAAGTCTTCTGGAACACTTTGAAGTCGAATTCGGTCACATTTTTCTCTCTCTCTCTCTCTCTCTCTTTCTCCAAAATGTTTGAATTTGGGGATGAACTCATAATCGACAGTTACAGGATTCCATGGCTGATTTGGATCCAGCTGCTTGCTATGTTTCTTCTCGTTATCCTCCTTTGTTATTTCACCACCACACCTTCCGATCTCTCTATCCACCTCTCCACCTCCGATTTGCCGTCAGCCACCGGCGTACCGTTCGCCAATCGTTCTTTCCTCACTTCCGGCGCCGCAAACACTCGTCACAACTCAAAGGTATGACATCAGTTTCAACTTGATTAGCTGAGTTAACGAATAATATATGATAAATGATACATATTGATTGATGTTGCTGAGGTTGAGAAATTGTTGTTTTAGTTGATTTCTTGGAGGTCAATCTGAATGTCAGATTTAATTTCGAGCTAGTTGAAATCGTTATTGAGGGCATATCGACTGTTTATTTGATTGTTTTTAGAAGTTCAAATTGCCACTATGACTTTAACGAATTTGATACTAACAAATTGTGCTTTCTAGCATTTTTCACAAGTTTGATAGAGATAATTAGTGTAAAATTTCTGGAAACCCTAAGAGATAATGGTGTAATTGATAGGATGTAGTTCCTTGTATTAAGCCTTAGAATTAGCCAATTAGGTATATTATCATTGTTTACCTTCTGTTATTAGGATCTCTTGTAAACATTTTAATTAGGTCAATAGAACCTCACAAAAGAGGGCAACATGATTCTCCGGTATACCCTCTTTGATAATAAAGAACGATTGTAAAACATATATGTTGAATCTGCAAACTACTTGGTCTCAAGAATGTAGATAAAGATACCTCTTGGCTTTTATTAAGAAAACTATGGTGCAATGTTCATCTTTCTTGTAAACAAAAAGATTCCACTTAATAATTTATATATAATAAACATCTTGTCTTTTAAAATAGTAAGACATAAGAAGGAACCAAAATGCTCTTGTTAAGTTACAAACCTTTTTCTTTAAGCATTATTTAACTTAAGTGCTTTATGTTGGTTTAAAAGCAAGATATTCTATTTATATAATAGAATAAAACAACGGAAATTATGTTTCATACTTTCATTCAGATTTCAGATGCACAAAAATGATTTTCTTGAGATCTCTATGTTAAGATGAATCTTGGATTGTGGCCTGATGAATGATTCATGCGCTCTCGTAATAAACCAAACTGATTTCTAGGATTCATTCTTGTTACGTTAAGTAGATATTAAAGCAAATAAAAGCTCACCGAACTTAAAAAACTTTTCTTATATTTTGGCGTGGTTAATGTCGGTTGGTAGTAATCAAGTTGTAAACTTGTTATTCGGGTTGTATTTGTAAAAATTGTTTGAAGTGGGTCTTAAATGGGTTGTGGTGGGTTGACTGTTTAATAAAACGGGTTAAACAGGTTAAGTCAAACTGGGCTTTGCTTAATTAAACAAATCACAACCCAACGTGACCCGCTAAATCAAACAGGTTGACCCAAACACGACCCATTTATTCTAACAGGTTAGATATGACAACCCAAAATATGATTAGTTTTGTGTCATGTTAAAAATTTCTACCCTTAGTTAAAATATATTAAAAAATGTAGAGGTATTTTGGGTGGTTTAATATTTCTCCATCTGTCTTCTTTTACCTACTGCATTATCCATAATATATGATGACAAAAAATGCTTCCTAAAATTTAAAGGTAGACTATACAACAAATATTCAATGTTTATGCATGCTATTCTTTGTTTTGGTCGGTATTATTATATTAAGGCATGTGCAATTATATAAGCTTGAAATAATATGCAAACTCTGTGTTGTCAAAAAAGGACAAGTTAAAAAAGGAGATCTGTTGGATTTATAAAATAGTTGTGTGTTTAGACATTGACATCCTGATTCTTACCCTTGGTTCTTCTACTGATATAATATTAATATGAAAACATGTTTATGGACCATAATTAATAACACATCATTTTTACATGAATTTATGCAGCTTGATGATTATTTCTGCCATATCCTTAAAATACCTTAAATTTTGTACTTTGTAGATTTGAAGAAATAATTCCAGTTAAATTCCAATATATAGCATAAACTTTCTTATTGATTATTAATATTAATATTTTATGCTATTTGTGTCATAAACTTACAATTACATCATGAAAACATTAGTTGTTACCGGTAGAGAGTTTTCTGAATGCACATACAACCGCCTTTAAAATAATATTATCTTTGTTAATTTAAGGTGGCTAGAGAGGTGGGTCAGATCATTACGGGCAGGGCAACGTTGACCCACAAACAACTTTTGTCTGGTTTAGAATTTCTTTTAAATTATGATCACAATAACCATAATCTGTATCTTAAAACAAAATAATTTAAATTGATTAATCGCCCTGTTTCACATGTTCCTCTTTTAGCCATAGATTTTGAGTTGACCCGTCTCATAAAACAAAACCCAACTTGACCCGTTTAGAGTTGACAAATTTTTTTTAATTGTTAAATTATATGCTAAATAATTAATGTAAAATGTAGGTTAGAGAAAATGAAATAAAGGAGGCAGGAACAAGCACAAGTGAAGTAATCCAAAGAGCAAAGAAACCAGATGGTAGATCAAGGGCAGAATCGTCCACAACAAATGAGGGCAATGGTATGATGTTTGAACATTCACATCATCCATGTAATTTCTTCGGGTTTGCAAAAAATGTGTTTTTCAAGTGTTTAGGAATAGATCCCAACCCTGAAAAAGAAGATTGACGATTATGCCCCTGCTCTTCATATGAAATGTATAGTAGGTTGTGGTCTCTTGTTTTGGATTAATTAAATTTTGACTCTTGATGTAACATGGTAGAAATGCAAATATTTGATGGAAAGTTTGTATGGTTTTGAATGTTACCTCTATTATTGCCAACAACAAAAACAAGAATTGATACATTTAAAATATATAAAATTGGTATAATCAGATAGGAAAGCTTCATTGGGGAACCATAAAAAAAGAGGAACTATGAAACACTTGTGGACCGTTCATATTTAGTAAAAAAAAAATTCAGTTCAACAAAATAATAATCCAGTAAAAAAATCTAGTATAAAAATAATCAACAGCTCACAAGTGTTTACCAAATTTTTTTTTTATGATTTCCCCGATGAATCCTTTTTAATATGATAAAAATAAAAAACAAATAATAATTAATAACTACAGTAGAAGCATGAAACCGAGAAAGATGAGAAACATAAGCCAAACTAAAAAATTTAAGGGAGACAAATCAGCCTTTCATTGATATTTCAAATTTACAGAGACTAATCTACCTTTCATGTTCTAGCACAATAAAGATTATACCACTAATAAATTCTATATATTTCCACTTTCTATAAATAATAACTAACTTATCTACTATAGTTTAATTCAGAATACAAAAAATGTATATCAATAGCGTCTTGAATCATTTTGAACAACTTCAAGTACCGTTGCGTTGCAAAAGAAGCATCTTTCACAATTGATGAGATGGCGGTTAATGCAACTAAAACATGAAACATGTGTGCATGGTAAGAATTTAGCATCTGATTCACAAGTGTAACAAATGCAACACATATTATTATCATCAATTTCGGGTTCTTCTTTGTGGGCCACCTGATTGACCAATGTTTTTGAGATTAGATGGCTAGAAAAATCCTCTAGTTGTCTGAGTTTTGTGAGATGAAGATCACCCTTGATGGTGCCAGCCTGGCAAAGTGATGAAAAAGAATGTGAGAATTCAATAATTATGAGATGAATTGATACCAAAGAACTAAAACACATTGAATAAAAAAAAATTTTTAATTAAATTAAAAAAAAAAAAACTTGATTACAACTTTGGTATGATCCTTACAACTCAGAAACTTGGAAAAAAAATATAAGGTAAAAGAGAAACAAGTAATATCATGTTTTATAGTTGGAAATCTGGAATGCAATTGTTTTATATACCTTTGTATTTTTTGTTGTATATTTGTGATTTTAAGGTATTAATATGAAAAAAAAAGTAAAAAAAAGAAAAGAAATCATGTTAAACAGTTTGTACTCCTGTCAACCAGCCAGCCAATACATGTCATGTTTAGGTTCCTGTGTTTGACACAATTTTCGAGTTTGCATCATGTTTGGGTCGACCCGCCAACCCATAAACACGACCCATTTTACACCTCCACTCAAAACCGGGTCAAACACTTTTTCCACATATTTTGAATTTAACACAAACAACTTGTCAGAATTCAATAATAATTTAAAGTTTGGATAAATAACTTACAAGGTAATATGCATTACAGGTTGACTCATTTTTTAAGTTTTTAAACATTAACCGTCAAAGAAGTTGTTGAGAAAAAAAATGTGAGAAAGTGATGGAAACTAACCCAATTAAACTCTAACAGGTATTGAAAACCAGATATAAGAGTATCAGAACAATCCATGCTTGCAAAAATGCCCAATATATCATTTTGCTGTCTTGATTCTGTTACACAACTAGCATCCAACAAATTCAAGATAATACCAACTAATGGCGCCAAAAGCATCCCTCTGTTGACTTTTTCTGGAGTTTGACCGGGTCTTTTAAGTGTCCTGTAAAAACCACAACAAATTCAAGACGATATCAACTCAAATCGTGTATTTTTAACCAAAATAGAACCCTTATGACCCGTTTCCTTTAATTGAGTTGTTTTGACTTTAACCATTTGACCTTTTATATATAAAACATAACCTAAATTGACGTATTTCGTTTTAGTTGAGGCTTAATGACTTTAACCAGTTGACCTTTTAGAAATAAAATATAACCTGAATTGACCGACCCATTAACTTTTAGTTGAACTCTTTGACTTTAGCCATTTGACCTGTTGGATATAAAACATAACCCATTGACCCGTTTACAAGTAAATTGGTCAAAATTTCTGCCTCTGTTTGGAGCACTATATTCTAACAATTAACATCCAAACAGACACTAAAAGTGAAATAACTTTATATAATTGAAGTAGATACAAGTCAATAAATAGAAGAAACTTACAAGTCAAAGATTTCGGTGTCAGCAACTGAAGTCAAATGATTGAGAACAAAAACAACCAACTCAACTAATCTGCGCAAGTTTGTATCTCCACCTGACAAAAAAGCCTGCGGTAATTCACATGTGCAAAACTCTAAAACCCTTGCTAGATTGCTTGAAAGATCAAATATAACACTACATTTCCTCTGCTGAAATTCCATCATCTGCAAATAAATAAATAAATAAAAAATAAATATATATTACCAGATAAAGTCATGAAACACACGTGAGTTAATTACAAAGATGTGGTTTGGGCAAATAAAGTTTTGGGTACTAAGGAAGTAACAAGTTTGGGCAAATAACAGATTTTGACTTTTCACCCTATAACTTTGACTATTAAGAAGTCAAAGGGTATTTTGGTCATTTTGACCTGATTTAACGCAAAAAGTTAATGAAAGTTAGCGTTAATACCCGAACTCGCTACAAAAATGAAAGCACAAACCTCAAGCTTATAACTTTTTTTTTTCTTAGTACCAAAACATGTTACTTTAACCAAATCATAGGGGCCATCTATGTAATTAACTAAATACATTTGTTTATAACTTTTAGTAAAATCGTTATACCTGACATTTTTCTTGCATTTCTCTGATGGAAACTGAAAATTCTGTCATTGCCCAACTAAGGGTGTTGAAAAGGCGATTGAGAAATGCTGAAAATAATTCTTCATCTTTAAGACACGCATCGCGTAGTAATTTCTGCCAATTATCAAACATAGTAACATTAATAACTGTTTCGTGTCATATTAAAATGACAGGTGGCAGTTTTAAGTTTAAACCCATTTACTTAGAAGTTGGCTTCGGTTTTGTCTATTAACATGTCAAATGGACTGAAAGTCACCCAAATTGTATTTATGATGCATAAGCCTTCTATATAAGTTCAAGGCAAAAAAAAAAAAAAACACACCAGAAAATCATTGATTTAGTATATTATTTTTGTCACAATATTTGATGTATTAATTATTTTACTAGAAAAACAAATTTTTGCAGGCTCTTTTTGGCACCTCTGTTACAAAACAAGTTAATAATTTTACCTGATAAACACTAGAATTTGTTGAAGACTCTCCGTGTTTTGAAAATCCAAACCCGCAACCTTTACATAACTTTATGAGTATATTTGTAACAGGAATCCATGATCGGTTATCAAATGCTGATAATAATGATGTTGGCAGACTTTGAATTGCTGCTTGATTGCTCTCAAAAGCAGACAAAAACTCCTTGTATTGAACCAATACAGAAATTGATTGCAAAAGTAAATCTCTTAATTCTGCACTTGATATTCTTGTGTCACTAAAATGAGTAACAACAAATGTAACCTGAAGAAACACAATATCAAAAACAGTCATTAATGTAGAATTACAAATTAATTATAGAGTTAATTATATAGATGGTCATTGTGGTTTGCAAAAAAGTAACAGGATTGGGTGCCAAGGGTTTAAACTTTAAATTACCATATTCGGGTTTTATGCTTTAAATCTTGTAACAAGTAAAAGTATAAAAGCTAAATTCCGTTGACTTTTCTTTAAGATAAGGTGAAGTGACCAAACTACCCTTTGACTTGTCAAAGGGTGAAAAGTCAAAGGGTATTTTGCCATTTCACTAATTTAAAGTTGACGGAAGTTAGCCTTAATACCCACACTCATTACAATAGTGTAAGCATGAATCCCAAACCTGTTACTTCAAACCCTTAGTACACAAACTTGTTACTTTTTTCAAACTACAAGGACCAACTGTGTAAATACTCTTTAAAAAACACATAATTATACAGAAAAAAAAAGAACATACAAATGGAGCAAGCCCTTGCTTTATAAACATTCCTGCAGGGACAAACGGAGGATCGCTTTTTCTCAACACATGAAAACAATCAACCTAAAAGTAACATCAAAATAATAATCCAATTTTAGACCGTTTCTACGCAATATAAACATATTATTATGAAGTTTAATGTTTACCAGAGTTTCCAAATAGAATTCAGGAATATAACTGAAAACCAAATCAATCTTGCTAAGAACAAGAAGCAATTGAACAATCCACATACACGCTGCATACATTCCTCTTTGTTTCCATCTTGCAAAAAGAGATATACGGTACCTATAATACAAAGTTATATAAACAGTACAATTAAGTGAATGAAGTTGTATACATTATAATAAAATACAAGATTTTTAAGGAATTCATAATCATATTTTTTTTGTTCGAAATGTAGATTTTTATTTAATGTTTTACGTACTGATCAAAGCATATTAAAATACATAGAATAAATATATTCAAACAAGTTAATAAAATAATAATAATAATAATAATAGCTATTTACCAAGCACAATGGCGAACACAATCTATAACCTCTTCTCGATAGACACTTCGCGCCTCCTTTAACCGCCTTAACTGCTCACCACTACCTCGTTCTCTTATTTGTCTGTCTGTTTCTTCCAACTGAGAAATTGCATGTGACTGATGTGACATGTAAACTGATGCCTGCAGTAATAACAAAGTATGTCAGAAATAATGAATTTTCATATATATATATATATATATATACAAAAACTGTTATATCATATATGTGTGTGTGAGGTGTTTTTTTTTTTAAGTTACCAGCTTCAAAATATTAAATTACTATTATTGTAATAATTAAAAACAACAAATAGTCAATGAATGTTTGCAGGTCACCCAAACTGACCCGTTTCAAGTCAACCCATTTCGACCCGTGACCCAACCAGCAAGTATTTCAAAATAAAAAAAGTCAACAACTTTGACCTGCTTAAAATTCGGCGCGAGTCCCAAATGATACAACAAAAGCATGGCATCAAGAAGTTCTTCTTCAATTAAAGTTGAAGAAGATGAAGTACTCTCTAATGCTACAACTCTCATTTGTTGCACAGGGCGATAACCGAACTCGGAATCTGATTGGTCACTTGTACTAGGTTTATCCGCCATGTCATCATTCAAATTGCCAGCACTGCACTCAGCTGCCACGTGTGCAGATCTTTCTGGAATCGAATTGCAATGAGTCCGAGACGCTTTCGTTGTATATCTAAACGGATTCTTACCAATTCTTGAAAAACTAACATCCAAACTTAAACAACAACATGGTTTCTGAATCCCAACATGACTAATTCTTGTTTCTGGGCCCACATAATCTACACATCCTTCTTCCCACCTAACCACTTCATCTTCGGGGCCCACATTTACAGGGTGTAAGTTAGCCAGATGACTGTAGGACCCACCGAGTCTTGGGATTTCGACTCGGTGAGGGTCATTTTTGAGAATTAGTGGAAGTGGGAAACTTTGTTGACCGCCTCTATGAAGAAACCCAATAGTGGGCCCAGGCCCGGGCCCATCACTATTTCCCAAACCCATCATCCACCCGCACCCGCTCACTGCAGATCCTTCTGATAAGAAATGAAGTATAACTGTGAACAAAGAAACAAGAACCGAATTGCTTGATACGCCAGGTGGCGGTATGTTACGATCTGCTCCTCGGTTTCTTAATATAATATTTTGTAAAAATGTTCTGAAAATAGAGCCTGGTAATTGTGGAGGTGTGACAGGTGGAATGAATTGCATCACTAGACAACATAGATCCCTATGTTTCACCTCAATCTGCAAAAAAGTGTGATTAAATGATGAATTTATAAATTTTTATTATTATGGAATCAGATAGTTAGATTTTAAAATCTAGAGTTATTTACACATGTGGCCCCTATGGTTTGGACAAAGTTACAGGTTTGGGTACAAAGGGTTTAAAGTAACATAACTATAGCTTGGGTATTAAGGCTCACTTCGGATAACTTTTCTCTTAAATTAAGGTGAAATGACCAAAATACCCTATGACATACCCTTTGACTAGTCAAAGGGTATTTTGGTAATTTTACGCCAATTTAAAGGAAAAGTTAACGAAAGTTAGCCTTAAGACCTAAACTTGTTACAAAACTGAGAGCATAAAATCTTATCCTCAAATGTTATATGTGCTTTCTAACTTTATTTATAAATGAACTTTATTCATATAGTTTTTTGAAGCCTGTTACAGTGAGGCCATTTTCTTAATGCTACTTTGGTAAAAAATAATAAATAACAGAGAAAATCATACGGGGAACAAAAAACCAAACCTTATCGATTGCTTCGGTCAACGTTCTAGTGGTCAACATCATGCTACTTTCATAAGAAATATCTTCACAAGAACCAGACCACCAAACAGCAGGAATCATACACTGAAGATCTTGTTTATTTGGACATCTTTGAGTCAAAAACCCTTCAAACAAAACCTCAAAATCAGACATCTTCCACCAAACAACCATCAAATCTTCGCGCCTTAACATATGACACGCTAATGCAAGATACGGATACGAACCCGAATATGGACTTTCTCTTAAAACAATAGACGCAGTTTTACAATAATAAGAAAGTGCAGAAAATAGATGTTCAAACATCAAAGTGGACCCCGGGAACGCGAGTAAGATATCAAGAATCTTATCCAAACTTTCATAATCATGAGGCGATTGATCTTTAAAAACATCCATGAGAAAAGATAAAAGCGCGCCCCAACTTATGTATTCTACACTCTCAACATTTGCATCAAGAAAAGAGAATAACTCAATGCAAATCGCGCAAGAAACAGGATTATATAGCGCGTTAACGGGCATAAACCGTTTTAACCTTCGTAACTTTTCAACAGAATTATAACTGCTTTTCTCACCTCGCCACATATTCAACATCTTTGAAAGACAAGAAAGCAAATGACCAACTAACTTGTTAACTGATGGTGGGATTTGAATCGGGTTGAATTCTTGAATCGGGTATCTAAACGGGCGGGCCCCGAAATTCAAATCACACCGTTCGCCTTGAGATAAAGAAATAGCAGGATAATATCCTAACCCGGGAACAACTTTTTTTATTTTATTAAATGCAACACCAAGCGAAACACCGTTTCTATAATATAAAATCTCATCAGAGTCTAAATCAATGCAGCATCCGATGACATCACCAATGACCCATGATTGACCATACGGTTCAGCATTTAGGTTCCATTTAATGACCCGTTGACCATCAAACGCGTATGAATCATCAGCATCACCAACACCTGTGTGTTCAGTAAAAGATGATGAACTAGTGACCCACCCAAGTTGTTGTAAACCACCGGTTTCTAAAGTTACTTCATACATCCATTTACCTTTCCATACACATGCATTTGCACGCGCGCTGCTGAATACCGCGTGACTTTCAACTAATAAAGGCGGTTTAATTAGTTGAAATTCGCCACAAACACTTGATTCTTCAATTTTAACAGTAAAAGGTTTAGAACCATCAATAATGGTAGAGATTCCATCTCTTGAGGTATCAGTGGTTAATAAGGTTTTATGATGATTTAAGTAATCGTTCTTTATTATAGAACAAATTACATTTGCATCGATTTGACATGTCAGCGGATTAATTGTTTTAAATGGGAGATCGAATACGTGTTCTAAAGTCCGTTCAAGTGATTGTTCGCCAAAATCATTGCAATATGAGATAAGACGGTTTTTCTGATTAATTTCTTTCTTATTTTCACCATCTAATATTAAAGCTAAACCAGAAGTGAGCCGATTTATGTGTTGGTTGTCATCAGCCATTGGTGAAATAAGAAAAAAAAAGTCACATAAAGTGATACCTCAACGGTCAACCATAAATTTACCACAAATGGAATAACAGAATTTTCAAGAAGATAGACAATGAAGCATTAATTGTCACCCTGAAAATAATAGAACAGTAATCAGCATATAGAATCAAGTTTATAAAACACATTATTTTCTTAAAAGATAAAGATAGATGATCAAATTCACCATGATTTAAGGTTGCTTCGACGTAAGTAACTTTTGTCATATTAAATCACTCAACTTTTTCTTATAAATTGTAAAAAAATGTAAGACTAAGTGACCTAATTGAAGCATAGATAAATCTTGATTACTATTTAGTAATTATATTTTTAGTACTTAATTTGAAATTGGAGGTAATAGTGAAAGAAAACAGTCACTCATTATTCCTAACATAGTTTCTGAATTGTTCCTATTTAACTCCAAATGACAAAAAAAATAGTAACCAGAATTTATGTTTATGTTCTATTAAAATCTCTTGATTCTAGAAAAAACATTCATATTTATAAAAACTTTCACATAATGTGATAACGGAATACTTGGTTCCTGATAAGGTGATATTTCCATAGTTATGACGCGGAGAGTTTAAAAACATAAACATCATTGTGAATTGGAGCATTCAAACAATAAAAGTCTTGAACTTGTGTTTCTTCAAGTTAAAACACAAACTGAAACATAGTTTGCCAACAGTAAATCATCAATTCCCTCTTTAAATTTCTATCAAAAGAAAATCATCCTCTTTGCAATAATATTCAACAAACTTGAAACAAATAAAACAAACAGCCGAATCACTAACGAATATACTGACGAAAACCCCAAATCCAATCGTAAAATTTCACAAACTCATTACTTCTCCAAAGTTATCTACCACCTACGGTAAACCCAAAATCAAACTACTTACAAATCACGAAGCGATGGATACAATCACTCCGTACCAAACACGTGTCGCCTTGATCGTTCCTTGTGCCGAAATTCAAAAATCAGAAGCCGTTTTTTGGTAGAATAACAGAGAAATTAGGGTTTAGATTATGATTTGACGTGCGCCAGAATTTGGGAAATTAAGGATGGAGGGAGATTGGAGAACAAAAGAAGAAGCTTCGTTGTGGCTGACTGAAATACAATACAATTACAAACCTATGCAAATTGCAAAGGTGCTTTGATTTTATTGTTAACCGACACGTGGAGGTTTTATTAACCGATCGGGTGGCGGCTTCATCTACACTTCTGGATTTCATCTGGTCACTATTATCACGTGGTTTTTAATAACATAAGAAAGAAAATTTTAATAGTTTTATTTTTGAACCTCGTGAACTTTAGGATGGAAGGAGTGCCTGTCGTCAACTCCTTCGGCTTCACTTTAACCGATCGGCAACCACTCCTATACCTTCGGCAAGTCCTCGGCAACGGCAACCTCA
>WOUH02002912.1:0-19691 GCA_009936405.2 Stevia rebaudiana
TGTCACACCCTGCTGGTGGCGGAAACACCGGCGTGACCTCATGATTGTTCAATAGCTCAATGGTTACTAATAATACGTTTGATAGATTGAGTAATCAAGTTACATTGTTTTACATCTCAAGTTACAATCGAACTAAAACAACGTTGTACAATATCATTTAAACATAACAAATCATCTTCTAGCTATTCATGCATCCTAATCAACTTTAATTAGCATAATCATCAAGCTTCACCTTTAATTGTACCTGAAACATTGGGAAATCAAGTGTCAACTACACATAGTAGTTTTCGTTGCTCTTAAATCACTCTCGTGAAGAGGCGCACTCCGATACCATTGATGTCCAATAGTGAGCTACAATAGTTTAAGTAAACCAAATGTGAAAACTAATCATGTACTAATGGGGATCAAACCTTAGTTTAACCGAGTTGGGTAGATCAAACACTACCCCTAGTTTAGGAGTAGATCAAACATTACTCCTTATATAGCTTTTGTGTGGTCACCGGTTGGGCGGCATAGTTAGGACAATAGATCTATCACCACACATTGTGGCCTGTAACAAGTTTATGATCACACACACATAGTTCATACAAGAGTTTAGCAAGTAGTTCAAACGACATAGTTCAAATAGTTCAACATCGCATATAGTTTATAGTTTCAATGTTTCAGCCCCGGGTTTAAAAGTAAAAGATAAGGTAAAATGGGGAGTTGTAAACTCACCATGAGAATAGGTGAATATAGCATAAGCAAGTAATATGGCTCCAACTAGTAGCATAAACTCGACGTCATAATGTTAACCTAAAAGCGGAATATGTGTAAATGCGCATTCGTATGGTGCAAGTATGTATTTGTATTACATAAATGATTATTTAGTAAGGTTTAAATATTAAATTATTATCACATAATCTATAAAATATTATTCATGAATTTAAATAATACTTTTTATAGTATTAGTATTTATTTTGTTTGGAGTAAATTGCCAAATTCGTCCTTGTGGTTTACTACCTTTTGCCAGTTTCATCCAAAAAAGTTTTTCTTTGTCAAATTCGTCCATGTGGTTTACTGACTTTTGCCAGTTTCATCAAAAAACGTTTTTCTTTGCCAAATTCGTCCATGTGCTTTGTTGTCTTTTGCCAGTTTCATCAAAAAAAGTTGTTTTGTATATGGACCCTTAAGGTTTATCAACGTGACTCGTTAGTTGTTTTCGCGTTTGCCGCTTCGTTTAGACTCTGTTTCGTGCGCGGTTTTCGCTTTCGTTCACGATTTTCCGCTTTATATCTAATCTCATTGGTTATACTTGCTGAATAGGTATTGAGATTTAGATCTATGAAACGTTGCTTCGTTTTACGTGTAACATTTGTATAGTCGCTCGTATCGATATTTCGCTTACACTCAAAAGATTCGTAATACATACTAGAAAATAATAATGATATTTATTTCATATAAATATTAGATAAAATTAGCGTAACGATGAGATTACAAATAGTACAAGGCAGAAATTTGATCGGGATTGCATTGGAAAATGACCATTTGTAATACCCCATCTTTTAAGTGTAAAATATCGATATGAGCGACTATATGATAGATACACGTAAAACGATGTACCTTTCTATAGATCTGAAATCTCAATACCTCTTCAGCAGGTATAACCAATGCGATTAGATAGAAAACAGAAAATCGTGAACTAAGGCAAAAACCGCGCACGAACCGGAGTCTAAACGAAGCGGCAAACAACTAACGAGTCGAGTTGATAAACCTTAAGGGTTCAGATACAAAAAAAACTTTTTTGGATGAAACTGGCAAAAGTCAGCAAACCACAAGGACGAATTTGACAAAGAAAAATATCCTTGGATGAAACTGGCAAAAGTCTGCAAACCACAAGGACGAATTTGACAAAGAAAAACTTTTTTGGATGAAACTGACAAAATGTAGCAAACCACAGAGATGAATTTAGCAGCTATATAAACATTATAACAAGCAAGTTTTTGATATGAGATATTTGTAAAAACATGGAATAAAAATTATAAAATATTTCAGAATATTGACTTTCTGAAATTTTATAAAAATCTATTTTGTTTGTTTATTTAACTATTTATTTAAGGTTTTATAAGTTTTATAATCTTTAAATAGTTAAACAAATTGAATAATTATGTTTTTAGGTATTAATATCTTTAGAACATAAATTTAAAGTTTTATAAAGATTTCCAGAATGAATTCAGTTCTGGATTTTTATAAAAATAAATTTATATTTTATAGATTTATATTTAACTATTTATAAATCTAAATAGCAATGTCATTTCATTTAATTACTAATGAACATCATTTTATTTTCAAAATCAGAATATAAGTCCAAATAATAAAAATAAGTCTTCTGGAATTTTTATAGATTTAATTTCCGAGTGTTGATATTTATTTTATAAAACTAAAAGTTGTTTTATAAAACACTGTTTCGAAAACTTTTATAAAAAATTCAGATTATATTTTTATTACATAGGAAATTAAATTCTGAAGATTTTGATATAAAGTTGGTAATTTTTGGATAAGAAATGAGTTAGTTATGAATTAAATAGTGTATATTTTTATAAAACCGTCATTGTTTTATAAATTTACTGTTCTGAAATCTCGTAAATAAATTCTTACTGTATTTTTATTAGCTAGGAAATTTAATTACGAAGATTTTGATATAAAATGGGTTAAAAATAGGTAAGAAATGAATAAGTTATGATTTATTTTTGTTTTAGTATTTAAAAATAAAATAACAATAAAAATGGGGAAAAGGGTTGGACCGGTCAGAAGTGGGGGTCAACCGGAGTCGAACCCGGGTCTCCACTGGGCCCGAACAAGACTCAAACCACTGGGTCAGGGTGGTCGGTTTTGAATGATTTCGGTTTCTATTTAATTTAAGCATGGTTCCGAAATGGTTTTATATTCAAACGAAGAACACGAACAAGATCGATTCAAATTGAGAAATATGTGTGTTAAAACCCCAAATTGATTTGGGGCTTTGTTAGTGCAGATGATTACGAACATAAGAGTGGCTTTACCTCCGATTGACGTTGCACGAGAGAGGAGATCGAAGGTGTTGCAGGTGGGCGGCTGAATGGTGGTTTGGTGTCCGATCGAGTTGCGTTTTGTGTTGTTTCTTGCTTCTGGTGGATGGGTTAAGTTTGCAAAGGTGGGAGAGGACGTAGAGGGTTGCTTTTATAGTTGTTTAGCGCTCGGTTAGGGTTTGATTCTAGCGGGATCCGATTTTGAATCTTAAAGAGGTTTAGATCCGTTAGATTAGCTTTATGAGAAGGCTTAATGGTGGAGATGGGTTCGAGAAGCATCGGGGGTTGGGTACGCGTGGTGAATTCGACCGAGATTGAGTTTAATGGTAGCATTAATGGCGATGGGCGGTGGGTGGAGAAGATACAGCCCATGGATCCGAATCTGAAGCATGGGTCGCGTGACCAATGGAAACAATTAGGGGGATTGGCAATTTAAGTCCCTGAGACTTTAAGTTTTTTAAAATAGACACCATGTCATGTTTAAATGGTTTAAAAAGTTTCATTCCTTGTGTTTTGGCCACAGAAACATTAACCCACAATTATCCAATAAAAATCTTTATTGTTTTATAAAGTTTATATATTTTCATGTTTGTTTTCTAAACTTTAATGTATAAAGTTGTTCTTTTATGAATTATAATTATGTGAGTCGATTAATTTGGTTTTGTTTAATATAGTTTCATCTTATGCGTGTTATTTTACATTCGTAGCACATATATATATATAACACGATTTTCATTACGTAAAACGATCAACACAAAATGTCAAATTTTCACGGATGTTACAGTATCTCCCTGTTGAAGGAATTTCGTCCCGAAATTTAAATTAAAATTAGGTTTTACAAAGAGTTGTAAATGTAGGTGATACTTTTGAATATCGAGTGGTGGTAGATTCATTCTCGATTACGAAACGAGAGAATATGACTAGATAGACTTGTACTCTATGATCAATTTAAGGAGTATAAGTTTTGGTGGTTCTTGGTTTCTTGGGTTCCATTAGCTTCCACACTAAGCGCATTGATTCACCAATGAACGCTTGTTGAGGAGCTTATGGAGGTATATTGGTTTCTTGTTATATGAATTTCCTCACTAAGTGCATTGATTCACCAGTGAACACTTGTCAGGGAATTTATATAGAGAATTGATGTCTTAGTGTATGAATCTCCACAGACACACGCAGGGTTTGGCTTGGGCGGTGCGTGATACGCGTAGGGTTTACTTAAGCGAGAATTCTGCCGCCTTAGGGACCTACGCGTGGCGCGCCACCTTGTGTGGGTGAGCCGCGCGACGCGCGTAGTCAGTCAGTGTCTCCGGGCCTCTCCGAGGCTGCCACGTGTCGCTGAGTCACTGACCTGGTGTTTGCCACGTGGCTCAGTTAATGCCACGATGTCTCTGGTATCGCCACGTGGTCTCCGAACCTACCACATGGTGACACGTGTCCCCCGAAGCTGTTTAGCGTGACTGGTTAACTTCGAATTGCATTTCCCGCTTCGTTCAGACTCCGTTTCGCACGCGGTTTTTGCTTACGTTCACGATTTTATATAATCCTCCTTTATAGATTTATAGGCTTTTACGCTTATAAATATTATTAGTATTCATACGTTTTTATAATGGGTATTCTTTCGTGTAGTCCCATACTAATAATTTCGATTTGTTTAATAATTTGGTTACGATTAATAATGATAACAAACCTTTAACTACATTATGCGATAATAAGAACTGATAAGGTTTTTACCTAAATTTTCGGGGTTTCACAGTTTAACTCCTGGAAATGTAAGAGAGGAAAACTGCACTTACTCTATTGAAAATTTAAATTTGACGTTTTTAATTTGTATAATTATCGACTAAATTTAAGGAATTATATTTAAAAAATTTGTGGAGCGCGCATATAAAATTGCACTAGTTATAACATTATTTTACTTATTTTTTGTAAAAATAACGTTAAAAGCGTTGGGTTTACGGTTAGTCAGGTATGAGCCAAGGGTCTCTTGGAGCAGCTTCTCTATTCATACGGGGTAGATGTAAGGCTTGTCTTCACCTTACCCTCCTTAGACTCTACCTTTAGGTGGAATATACTGAGTACGATGATGATGATGATGATGATGATGAAAGCATAATTTATATTAATAAAAATTTCAAACATTTATTTCTCTAAGAGTTCATAGTAACTTAATATATATATGTAATGATTCAATGATAACATTTTAAATGTTGATTATGCAACCATGTGTAATACACGGGTTTTAAGCTAATTCATGTTATATTCGTTTATTAGTATTTTAAAATAGTTAAATAGTATTAATAAAAATAAATGAACATAGACAAATTTAGTATACAAATCTGACATTTTCTAATCATATATTAATACTGAAAATAAAAAGGCTAATAGTATTATAAAAGTCTATACAATTCAAGCTCTATTTACATTAAGACAATGGTAGGGTCCATTGAATTCTACTCCTAACGTATAGTCGTGACAAAGAGGAAAAGTTAAGAGTTATCATAGAATGGCTATGTCGATTTACTATTTGTACATGTTATTATTTTTTAGATTTTTTATTTATTATTTATAATATAAAGATTTCTTATTATATATCCAAAAAAAATACTTCATTAGATGTTTATATTTATTATTTATATATATATTTTTAGAAAATGGGTCTTTTGACCATGGTTTAATCACATAGGGTGCTTGAAAATGAAAAGTTACACAATTAGGGTTCTCACCACTCTAGTGGCATTGGCTTCTTGAAATTGAGATTACACGACTCAGTTTTTGTTTAATGTAGGATTAATGAGCTCTTGCTACGTAATTTTTCAATCCAACTCACAATCCTTGCCACTGGTATGATGGTAGGTGTAATGGAGCCAATGCACTTATCATTTGCATTGTCTCAGAGCTCAGTCAGATCTACTTTAATAAAGAAGGAGCCAACACATTTCTTATTGGCATTGGCTCGTATATCCCGCATCATTTATTAAAAGAAAAGTAAAATAGAGCTAATACACTTATCATTGGCGTTGGCTATTAAAACAAGCCCCACCTAATACTTTCAGCAAATATATAAGTTTCATTTAATTCAATTACCACATTTAAATCTTTTGAATGACTAGGTCAAAATATTTAATGGAATGCATGCAGAGACAAAGTAAGCGAATACAAATGATATTGTTATATATATTCATTTTAAAAAACGATTGTAGGACCTATGTTTAGTTTTATGCTTAATGTTGAATTTAGTAGTTTGTAACTACGAGTTTGCTAGGTGGTAGCAAACTCATTATAGAATTTTCAGTGTAGGTTTACCACTTGTAGGGTGGTGAAATAGACTCGTTTGACACAAAGACTCAAATCCTAATGACTTATCTAGCTGATCTCGACACATATCCTAGTTGGCAGAAACAACTAAGATCATATACATTGAGAATAAGATGAAACAGAAAGATGTAATGTTTAAAGCTCAGTTTTCATTAACAACTGTTTACAATTGAGAGATTTCAAATCGATAGAGTTTCACAACTTATGCTTTAATCTCTCTTCCTTCTGTGACATGCAAGTCACCTATTTATAGTCTCTCTATGCGAAACAACAGACCATGCGAATCAAGAGTTTGATTTGCATGGTTCATACGAATCAACAGTTTGATTCGCATATACTAAAATCAAATGAATAAACTTTGTATTACATTACAAAAGACGATTAAAGATTAGTGACATATTTGAGTCTACAAACTCCCCCATGGACATAGCTGTAATCTTGAGACTTCCAAAATCCGTTGTCTTCTTGTTAAAGAAGCTTTAAATCTTTAAACTTGACGTTTGAGCTTCTTCTTGGTACAATCGCTACGTGAGTTGATGTCGTTGGCAAAACAAATACGCACACCGCTTTGAAATTTCAGCACTTCACCTTCACACTCCTTCTTGTACATGATCGGAGGAGCGAGAAGGTAAGGAATATCTAGGTACGAGCAATTGACCAGCCACATCGGGTCAAATACCTTGATCCCAATATCAATTCTTGTGTAGCACAATCATCGCTTCACATGTTCTTTCATCATAGTATCACCACCTGAAATAAGGATTAAACTTCTGAGGCATCTTCATCATAGGAATCTGCTTCAATGTCTTGGCTGACTTGTACTTTTTAACAATAATATGCTTTTTGGTGACAGGCTCGATCTTCTTGTTACTAGTGAAAAGTATGATCCAAAGAGTTACACTTTGGAAAACAACTAATATAATATATAAAGTTGTTAGATATTAATATATTCACAATATGCGGTTAATAAAACTGATTATTTGTTAATATTAAGATAATAACAATAAGTGGTGATATTAGTATTTGTGAAATAATAAATTGGGATTTTATTATTTATGAAATAATAAATTAAAGTGTTAATTATTATTTGTGATATAATAATTGGTAACTTTATTATTTGTGAAATAATAAAGGTAAAAAGGTGAAAAGAAATTAATTATTTGATAATTAATTTATATAGATAATGTTTGGATTTTGAATTCTGATTTATTAGTTAATTATTAATATAAATAGATATTGCTTGAAATTCGACTTTTGAATTATCTATTAATTAATAATTAAAAAAAGGAATAATTAAATAGTTAATTATTCTTGGGGGTTTTAACTGTAAGTGTTACAAGAGAATTATTGTAATTCTAGTTCATTATAAATAAGCAGTCCAGACTCATTTAATAAACAACAGAAAAACAGAGAGTTAAAGAATTCTCTCAAAACCCTAACCGACCCCCACCTTGCCGTCGGTCAGCTGCCGCCAACCGGCCACCAGGTTTGACTTTAATCCACTTGAGTTGTGACTGAGAAGGTTTGTACCGTATCTACATTGACCCAACTTTTCCATTCATTCCATCCTTTGGCGTTTAACAGTTCCTGAATCATAAGAGGAGGAAGATTGGTTGATTGGCTCGATTCCTTTCAACCTTAACAGCTCCACTGCCCGTTCCTTGATTATCTGATTGAACACAGGCAGGGATTGTTTATCTTCACGAACATCTTCAATCTCGACTTCATCCTCGTCTTCGTTTGAGGATTCTAGAGTTTCTGTAGCAAACATAATACGGTCATGATAACCACCTCGTCCTTGTTGATTTCAAACATTTGAGCAATCTCCACGGGCGAGTACATGTGGATTATCTCACTCTCTTCAAGATCTTCAAAAACTTTATCTTGAACCAGCCCAAATTCATCGATCAACATCACTAGATTCATTGCCCTCCAGTTGATGGGATCGACGTCATGAACGTCAAACTAGGCATGAGTAGCCGAACCAATCATAGGCGTATCAGCTGAAGGTTTTGGTTTGCCAGCTGCCCCAGAAGTTCCTTGGTCGGCATTACCATCACCGCCGCCAATTGCACCATCACCACCATCATCGCCACTTCCATCTTTCTCAAAATCGAAATCAAAGGAATTGTCATCTTTCTTTGACTTCCCAGTTTATCATCACCACTAACCTACTTCTTTTTCTCACCATCATTGTCCTCCTCATCGTCGTCATTCTCACCACCAGCAGTGATACAAGGAATCCGACATGATAATTCATTTACACCATATTTGAGCTTGGCATTCTCTCCCTCAAGCTCCTTGATCCGAATGTTTGAAGATTGTTGATTTTGCTGCAGCAAAGTGATCTGACTCATATTCTTTTTTTGCTGATCTAAAAACATCTGCCCAATCCCGGTCAAGTTGTTCACATAGTCATGTAAAACCGTAACCAAAGGACTAGGAACATCGAATGGGACTGGGTTGAAGGTTAAAGTAAAAGGAGTTGTGAAAGTAGGTTGAGGTTGGCTAGATGACTAAGGACCGGCTGATATGATGTTTGGTCCTTCGAACGTCTAGTTTAGGGTGGTGAAGAGTTGATCGGTTGGAATGTTGGTGATTTGTGGGATGTTTGGTGGTGGAACAGTTTGGGTTTGGATTGTAGTGGTGGTTGGGAAGTGGGAGTTTGAGGTGGCAGATGTGTGGTGGTTTGGGTTTGAGGTTGTGTTTGGCTAAAGGCTGGTGTTTGGGGTTGTGGTGTTTGGATGAAGTGGTAACCTCGCTTGCTCCTACCCTAAACCTTACCTTTACCTCTTCCACGTAAACTCTCTGTCTTTTGTCTTTTGGCGGGAGGAGGGATAAACACATCAGTAAACTCGGAGGTGGTGGAGATATAACGTTGGTTGCCTCCAAATGCTCCGGAACGTAGTCTGGATCCCTTTGGGAGGAAGATACTGTAACTGAAACTTCCCAAGTCGATTTCATAAGCTGGACTCTCCTCCCCCATAGCAACCCGCTCAAACCCATCCTCATCCTCATCGAATCGGAATCAGAACTAATCAAATCATCATCAGAATCATCATACTCAATCTCAATCGCCCGCTTACCCGAAGGATCATCACCCAACAGATCAACATCAAAGAATCCTTCTATATCCTTAGCAGTCAGATCCTCATCACCTAGATTTTCTAGAATGGCCATGATTGGTCCATCCAGATTCATTCAGCTCCACCCTTGGCCTGACCTTGTTGATCAGCCGTATCATCATCATCCTCAGAGTTAGAGATCACGACATTTGAATTAACCTGCAGATCCTCTACGTCAGAATCTGAGTTGTCATGACTCCAGTTCTTTCTCGTCTGTGCCACATAATCTGGATTGGCAAGATGACCGAATAACCGCTTGACATCCTCTTACATGTGCTTCTAAGTTACATATCTTTAAAATTTGTTACGAGTCCAAAGTTCACAAGCATGAGGGAAAGTGAGGGTTTTGTTGGTGAAATTAAACATAGACCATCTTCTTCCTTTTGCCATTACATTATGGAAACTTAGCAAGATTTGAACAATTACAACCCTGAGATTATTTCATAATGATTGAAAGTTTAAAATTTTTAGACAAAGAGATAAGAATATTTACAAAGTGATCATTTTCACAACTTAAAAAGAAAATAATAATGGAGTACAATGTTGAAGGAATCAGATTTTAAGTTAATAATTTAATTTAGATTTGAAAAAATTAATATGTAATTAAGTATTTTGAGTTAGATTTGAAAAATTAAGTTAAGTTATCTGTTTACATGTGAATTAATTAATTAAAATGGTTGTCAATGTAACATTAACCCATTTGATAAAAGATTGTATCCAATGTCATAGTTCAAACCATAAGCATTCGAAGACCATGATTTCAAACCGTAAGCACTCGAAGATCATGAGTTCAAAGTGTTGGTGTAATTGAGAACTAATGAAAAAAAAATCTATCTTATATAATAAAACAAAGTTTTTTTGCCACATGTCATCCATTGAAGCATGTTTTGGACAAAATTTTCTTGCCAATATTTCCTTTAATATTATTGATTAATTTTAGAAATAGTTACAAATCAATTAAATGTTACTTAGCAACCAATTAAGGAAATTATTTTCCAACTTTGTATTAAGTGTCTGAAATAAATATTTGCATGAGATATTATAAAATTGTTTTAATCTTTGAAGTTGTTAACTAATTTAACATCATTGAATATTGTGATTTTCATTTTAAAATGTATATTTCTAACTTTTATAAAATTTGTATAGATTTAGCCATTTATTAATTGACAAATTGTTTTCTTAAGTTAAAATTTAATTTAATTAACTAAATAATTTTTATATTAATTTATTAGCTCTATCATCTTATAGTGAATATGCATCGTATTCAATTATTATTTCTCCTCAAACCAAATACTCAACTACATAAACTAAACAACTAAAAAAACAATTATGGGTCTGTTTGAAAAAAAAAAAAACGAACACGGTATTAAGAATCATTGGCACATGTTTAAGACTCTCACATTGTCCTCATCCCTTGACATTAATTAATAGTTTATGTAGAAATGGAATCATCAAATGTAATGACCTTAACTTGAAGAAAAATAACTATGCATTCAACCAACTAGAGATGATTCTAATTGATGATTATGTTAATTTTAAATTAATTAATTTGTTTTGTTATTATTTCTTTTTTTAAACAGGTTTATACTTATTTTTGTTTATTATTATGTTTTGTTCTACTTTCAAGGTACAAAAAAAAAAAAAACTAACATTTAAACAAAAGATATTTTTGAAAATATGAAAATAGTAAAGATAATAAAATTACTAATATTAGATGCAGATGGCAAAGTTTCAAATACATCACATGTATATATACAAATAAATATTTAGTGATTATTTATAGATTTGTAAAATATAATTATAATACATTTTTGGTTAGTTAAAGTACTATGATAACTTAATTATTTATCAAGATATGAATCTATATTTTATTTTGTTCAATTTGTGTATTACATGGGTACCTAGTATAAGAATATGTTGGGTAAAAAAAGTAATTGATTGTTCAATCTCACTGTGAGATGAGAAAAAAATATTTGTTAGCTTCGATGGCATTTGTCAAACTAAACATATCAATCACTTTATGATCCTTTACAAATGTTATACTCATTGAATGTGTTAAATGACATTCATGCACTTGTGATCCTTTACAAGAAATGTTATACTCAAGATTGTCAAATCATATATTGTACTAAAGGTCGGTATCCATGTAAAGCTACTTCTAAACATTGATCATCAAAACGATATGTGTGATGGTAATAAACTCAAATTATTTTATTTGGTTAAGGTGATAGAAGCGGAAATCACATCTGGCGGTAGTAATACATAAACACTTATTCCAAGAACCAATCTGGTGCCTTGGACAAAAAGATACCATTTAATTTCTTATAAGACAATTCATACTCTTAGTTTGTTTTGCAATGACAATTAGCAAAAGTCAAGGATGGTCTATTTCACGAGTTGTATTATATTAAAAAAAAACTTATTTTCACGCATGGATGATTTACGTAACACTTTCAAGAGTAAACCAGACACGAGATTAAAATATCAATATTAAATTAAGACAATAGATGTACAAATTAAAAGTCCAATGTATATGCAATAAAATATTTAGAGAATTGTAATTATGTATATGTTTGTTGTCTAATTTACTTTTGTTCATTAACAACACGTTATTTCAAGGTATCATGTAACGTTCATTCAAATGATATTCTTTGTTGAAACTTTATAGTTATTTAATTTTTATAGTGTCAACCGTGTAACATACGGGTTTTAAACTAGTTAATTATAAAAAGTTAATTAAAAGGGCGTAAAGTATTCTACAAAAGTTATTCTCCATCGAGCCCTCGTACATACATACTATTATCACCACGCGTTGGTGACTCGTTGAATCACCTGGTTGGAAATCGAGGGCTTGTCTCTTCTCTCATTTCATACTCTCTCTCTATATATATACATATATACGTAATTGCAATCTTCTTCGAATCGTCATTTTGGTGTATAAGTTAATTGCGGAATGAATTGTTGACTTTCGGGATCAATATTATTCACCTTTGATGCGTTAAGAGTTCAAAGGTAAAATTTTGCTCTGCATATCTGATGATTGCATCATTCGTTTCCTAAATTTTGGTTGTGTGATCCGTAAAACCCTGGATAGAACTTTTTTGTTTTCTACCCGATACATCTCAATTTAAGGGTTTTGTTCCGATCTATAACCTTGTTAGCTTCAGTTTTGCCCCCCAAGTTCTGGATTCAATTGAGATCGGAGCTTTTTTATAGGTTAGGTTAGGTTTTGAGTTCTATAGATGGCTTCAAAGCCTCCATTCCTAGTGGAGGATACTGATGAAGATTTCTTTGATAAATTGGTCGATGATGACGATGTTGATTATAAGATCACTTCATTATCAGAACCAACCAATCTGGCTGATGAAATCGATGCTGATGATGTTAAAGCCTTTGCTAATTTAGGTATCCGTGATGTTGGAGCTGGACTCCAAGATTTGGGGAAAGTAGGTACAGGAGAAGAACAATTGAGTAATGGGGATATCACGCATGATTCAACTAACAGTCATACAAATACTTCTCATTCCTTGGTGTCTTCAAATTCATTTGCATTTGATAGCGCGAGTGAAGGACCAAACATTGGGGCATCTAGGTTGGAGGACACATTAGATTCTTCAGCTATAAACACTGCTCATACATTGGTGTCTTCAAATTCATTCGTGTTTGATAGCACGAGTGAAGAACCTAAAACTGAAACATTTGGGTTTGAGGAGCCTTTGGAATCTACAGCTAACCAAAACCATGGATCTGCAGACGCGCATGGTGTTAAGGAAGTGCAGTGGACCGCTTTCAGTGCTAAACCTGTGGCTAATGGCAATAACGGGTTTGGATCGTATGATGATTTCTTCACTGAATTTGGAGATAATTTGGTTGAACAAACAGATAGTAGCAAACAGAACATTGTATCTGGAAATAACAGTGTGGTAGATGATTCTTTGCATATGGAAAATGTTAATTACAACTCGCATCAATTTCAAGAGGTACATGCTTATGATACTATTGGGGAACAAAGTAGTGATAATCAAGATCCAAATAGTAGTCAATATTGGGAGAATCTTTATCCAGGATGGAAGTATGATGCAAACACTGGCCAATGGTATCAAGTAAATGAGACTGCAGCTAACCTACAAGGGGCATATGAGTCAACCACTGCTTCTGAATGGAACGGTTCGAACGAGGTTTCTTACTTGCAACAAACGGGTCAACCCGTTGTGGGTACTGTAGCAGAGAACGGGACAACTGAAACTGTCACAAGGTGGAATTCTGTTTCACAAGAAAACAACAGGTATCCGTCACATATGGTATTTGATCCTCAATACCCTGGTTGGTATTATGACATGAATACCCAAGAATGGTGTTCTTTAGACGCGTATACTTCTGCAACAGTTGTTCCAGCTCATGATCAGTTCAATCAAAATGGATTTTCTGCAAATCTTACTTCTGGCGAGCAGGATCAGTTAGGTATGCAATCTGGATCTGAAGTTGTTAGCAGACAGGAACAAGATCACAACTGGAAAGGGTCTTTTGGTAATTTTGAGCAGCAAGGGTCAACTATGTGGCAACCTGGCCAGGACAAAGTCAATCAAAATGGGTATTTGGGGAATAATAATTATCATGGAAATGATGAGAAAGCTTATGGCATGCTGTCTGGATTTGAAGGTTATAGTAACCAAGATTCACATTACAATAGTTTTCCTTCAGATAACCATGTTAATCAATCATTTCATTATGAGGGAACAACTTCATCTTTTACAAGACCTGTTCAGGTTAGTAACGAGTTTTCTGGAGCCCAAAACTTTGTTCAAAGTGGAAACTTTAATCAGCCATTTAGTCAGTCTACATTTCAGCAAAGTGAGGCGATGAATGTCCCAAAAACATTTGGTAACCAGAACCAATCAAGTTATTCTCAACAAGTATCTAATGCAGGCAGGTCATCAGCGGGGGCCCCACCTCACGCGTTGGTAACTTTCGGTTTTGGTGGAAAATTAATTGTGATGAAAGATAGCACCACTCTCATGAACACATCGTATGGAAGCCAGGTTAGCTTATTAATTCTTATTTCTTAAAATATTATCTTGTAGGGCTCAACTGTAAAATGTCTGTTTGTTTGTTTTTGTTTTGATGAAGGATGTAAATGGTGGGTCAATTTCTGTTCATAATCTTGGAGAAGTTTTCACTGGCGGGGCTAATGGAGCAAGTGGCGTGTGTGATTATTTTGGGAGTTTAAGTTTGCAGTCATTTCCGGGCCCACTGTCTGGTGGAAATGTTGGGGGTAAAGAGTTGAGTAAATGGATTGATGAGAGGATCACACATGCTGACATGGATTATAGAAATAGTGAAGTTTTGAAGTTGCTTCTTTCTCTGCTGAAAATAGCTTCACAACATTATGGGAAATTGCGTTCGCCTTTTGGTACCGACACTACATTAAAGGTAAATTAAATATTATGCGGAAAGGCTGTTGATATTTAACTAAATGTTTTAAAAATCAATTTAATGCTGAATATTTCTATTTTATGATGCAATGGCCAATGGTCTATGCTTTTATACTTTGTGACTAATATTACACATTTTGTTGTCTTAAGGTTCACTTATCCTTCCATATTAGGTACTAATCAGATCAACTTTATATTAATTACATACTGAATTGAGAAATTTGATTGCATTGCTAGTTTTTAAACAAGTAATTTGCTACCAACATGAACATCGAATTTGTTTATTTGTAACTTAAAACAGGATAATGATGCTCCAGAAGTTGCTGTTGCTAGACTTTTTGCATCTGCGAGTAAAAGCAGTGATTATGGTCATTTCAACCAATGTTTAAAACAATTACCTTCAGAAAGAGAGATTCAGGTTTGCATCATCTTTTAACCACCATTTACCAACTGTTTTATCTTTAAATGATGCTTATAAATAAATCCAATTTAGATAACTGCGATGGAAGTTCAAACTCTGCTGGTTTCTGGTAGAAAAGCAGAGGCTCTTCAACTAGCACAAGAAGGTCAACTTTGGGGGCCCGCACTTGTTCTTGCTGCACAACTTGGTGATCAGGTTCATCATTTTTTCTTGTTGACTAAAATTTTTCATCTCGATTGATGCTTGTTTTTTATCAATAGTTTTCTTATTGTTTGTTTTCTTTATTGCAGTCTTATGTGGATACTGTTAGGAAAATGGCTCTTCGACAGTTGGTAGCAGGTTCACCTTTGCGGACATTATGCCTGCTTATTGCTGGTCAACCCGCAGATGCTTTTTCAAATGACAGTACAACAGATGGTAAAAATTCTGGTGCTGTAAATAATATCTCTCAACAGGTAATCTAGGTCGAATTGTCATTTTCCTGCTATCTTATTCTATTTTCATTCACCTTATCTTAAAAATTAGGGTTAATTTCACTGATGGTCCATAGGGTTTGCGAAAAGTAACATGTAATAAGGGCTTAAAGTAACAACTTTGTGTTTATGCTTCCAGTTTTGTAACTAGTTTGGCTGATAAGGCTAGTGAAATTACCAAAATACCCTTTGCTTTCTACCCTCTGACTTTGACAATTCAAAAAGTCAAAGGGATTTTGGTTATTTCACTCTATTTTACCGGAGAACTTAACAAAAGCTAGATTTAATACCCAAACTCGTAACAAAATTGGAAGCATAAAAAACCCGAAAAGGTTATTTAAAATCCTTAGTATCAAAACCTGTTACCTTTCGCAAACCACAGGGACTACTAATGCAGTTAACTCTAAACTATATATAAAATGAAAAGTTGCACCTCTTGGTCTTTAATCTTGTGTATAAAAGGGAGGATATTGAAGAATCTAGTAAATCATCATATCTCCTGTTTCGCCTTTTTTTGAATGCTGACATGTTGTTTTTCTATAGGCTCAAGTTGGTGCTAATTGCATGCTTGAAAATTGGGAAGAGAATTTAGCAATGATTACTGCTAACAGAACCAAAGATGATGAACTCGTGCTTATTCATCTTGGAGATTGTTTATGGAAAGAAAGAAGTAATGTAAGCATTTGCACAATACGAATATTATACGCTAATGAGTGTTTTTGTAGTGATTTTGTTGTTGTGTTAGAGTTTATGACTTTTTGAAAAATGGTTCCAGATTATTGCAGCACACATTTGCTACCTTGTTGCAGAAGCAAACTTTGAGCCGTATTCCGACACTGCAAGACTGTGTTTGATCGGTGCTGATCATTGGAAACATCCGCGCACGTATGCCAGTCCAGAAGCTATTCAGGTGCCACCTCATCTCAGTGACTAGATTCTTTTGCATTGAATTCTTTCTAATTTATCTTTTACTATTCTTAATTTAATTAAACAAATTGTCTCTTTGATTTGCGTAAAACAACTGGTTTGGGTACTAAGGGTTTAAAGCAACAGGTTTGGGTTTTTTGCTTTTAGTTTTGTAACAAGCTCAGGTATTAAGGCTAACTTTTCCATTGAATTAGGGTGACATGACCAAGTTGCCCCTTTCTTTATAAGTTTTGTAACAAGCTCAGGTATTAAGGCTAACTTTTCTGTTGAATTAGGATGAAATGACCAGAATACCCTTTGATTTTTAACTGTTTCACTTTGACTTTTCAAAGAGTAAGGGGTTTTGTGGTCATTTCACCCCAATTCAACAGAAAAGTAAGCCTTAATACCTGAGCTTGGTACAAAACCCTAAAAGCAAGGGGTAATTTGGTCATTTCACTCTATTTGCTACAGAATTGAAAGTATAAAACCCAAACTTGTTACACTTACTTTCAACCCTTAGTACCCGGAAATGTTACTTTTGACAAACCACAAGGACCATATGTGTAAATAAATCTATATTCTTACTGCCTTTTTTTAGTTTGTTTAATGCTACTTTATTGTAAATGATGATGCTCAACTATATCAGTTGATTGGAATAACTGTAACTTGTAATTACGTATACACGCAGAGGACAGAGGTGTACGAATACGCAAAACTTCTAGGAAACTCTCAGTTCACCTTGCTACCGTTTCAACCATACAAGCTTATATACGCGTACATGTTAGCTGAAGTCGGACGCGTATCCGACTCACTAAAGTAACACTCGTTTATTGCACTTCATGAAATCATCACTTACTATTAAATTTTTATTAACGTTTAGATCTTTCAGGTACTGTCAATCAGTATCAAAATCCTTAAAAACAGGTCGAGCCCCTGAAGTTGAAACATGGAGAAATATGGTATCATCTCTTGAAGAGAGAATAAAAGCGCACCAACAAGGTGGATTCTCAACAAACTTAGCTGCTGGTAAATTAGTTGGTAAATTGTTAACGTTTTTTGATAGTACAACACATCGTGTGATTGGTGGGGGCCTACCGCCACCTGTACCATCAACATCATCAGTTGGTAATATGCAAAATGACCATCATCATCATCAACACCAATATCAACAAGTGGGGCCCAGGGTTTCTACTAGTCAATCAACAATGGCAATGTCTTCATTAGTTCCCTCATCATCAATGGAACCTATTAATCAGTGGTCAGATGATGCAAACAGAAAGGTTATTCACAATAGAAGCGTTTCTGAACCCGACTTTGGCCGGTCTCCAAAGCAGGCAACTTTTTTTTTTTTTTTTTTTTTCTTTTTTTTTTTTTTTGTTTTCATTTTTTTTATTCATATTTACAACCAATTTATTATAATGGGACAATGATAGTAATTTGAGTTAATTAGACAAATGATCCATGTGCTTTTGCAGAAAGTAAGAGATTTGGGTATTAAGGATTTAAGATTGCTATCTAATTAGGGTGAATTGACCAAAATACCTTTTGATTTTTCACGCGTTGACTTTGACTATTCAAAAAGTTGAAGGGTACTTTGATCCTTTAGTTTTTTACCCTTTGACTTTTTGAATAGTCCAAGCAAAAGGGTATTTTGGCCATTTCACCCTATTTTAACAGAGAAGTTAATGAAAGTTAGCTTTAATAACCATATTAAATGAATATGATCTAAATAACACACTTTTGATATTATTTTGTAAAATAAATCAAAACGATACTTTAAACCTTGAGTATTCAAACATGTTATTTTCCACAAAGTACAAGGACCAACTATGTAATTTGACTTTTTAGAAGATAAACAACAATAGGTCTGATGTTTGTAAACTTGACAGGTTGATGATCCATCAAAGGAAAAATCTGGTGAGTCACGAAATAATAATAAAACATCTTCACGCTTTCCTCGTCTCAGCTTCGGCTCACATCTTCTTCAAAAGACGGTGGATTTAGTTCTAAAGTCTCGTGGAGACAAACAGGTAAAACATTTATCCAACACTCGTATGCGTTTACAAATTAAATGGTTTAAAAAAAAAATAACCAGTGTTTTTGTAGGCGAAATTGGGGGATACAAATAAGTTTTATTATGATGAAAACCTGAAAAGATGGGTTGAAGAAGGTGTTGATACGCCAACAGAAGAAGCAGCGCTTCCTCCACCACCAACAATGGCAAGTTTTCAAAACGGAGGCAATAATTACAACTTAAACACCGCTTTAAGTAGTGAAGGAAGTAATGCAGGCTTCACAAGCCCAGTCCCAGGCCCAAACTCAAGTACAGGCCCAAACCCAGGCCCAGGCCCAGGCCCAGGCCCAGGCCCAGACCCAATGTCCACTTCCGCGAACACTTCAGGAATTCCACCCATTCCTACCGCTACCTCTAATCAATTCTCTGTGCGTTCGAGACTCGGGGTTCGATCAAGGTGATTTGATTTAAAATATAATAGTATTAAACTAGAGTTTGGTTAATTTTAGAACTTATAATTATCTTCATAATTGCAAAACTTCTATCAGTCAAAAGGTATTTTTTTTACTCTTTTATAAAGAAAATGATAGAAATACAATATTTATGCGTCTCTCTTGAAATTAAGAAAAAGAATTAAATAATGAATTTTTTTTTTGTATATACGTATGTGTACATAAAAGGTGTAACACATGTGTACGTAAAAAATTAAATATTCTAAAAACGTATGAAAACATTGTTTTGAGAATCTTTTGTGTACTTGAAACATAATCAACTGTGTATAAAAAATACAAAATTTATAAGATATAAATTACTGGTAGGAGTTCTCGCAGTCTGAAATGACTCAAACTAGTCTCTGTTAGACCATAATTATATGTTAAATCATAATTGTTCTTAAGTTAATACTACAGGGTATTAAAGTGTAAATCTCTGCCCTATATAATGGGTCTTTTGTAAA
>WOUH02002919.1:0-19691 GCA_009936405.2 Stevia rebaudiana
AATCAAAATTCTTTGGTATGTAGTAGTTTTCACGGTTTTTACAACTTTTAGTGGTTTTCATTTGAACCCTCCCCTGTATATATATATAAACCGGTTATGGGTTTTTACCGATTTTCGCTAATTTTAGTGATTAAATTTCATAATTTATGAAATTTTCTCAATTCGTTTGATTTCTTGCAATTTGTTGTTGATTATCAGCTTGATATGATGTATTTACAATACTTGGATGTATTTGACCTTCGAGTTAGGTCAATTTGTCCGAATTTCGCGAATCGAACATTTGTGTTGACTTTTACCAACTTTAGTCAATTTACTTGTTGCGATTTGTTTCTTGTTGTTGTTGATATAAAATGTATATAATCACATATATGCACATTTGGAATTATCCTATTATGTATATATACACATATATATAGAATTGTTTGTATTTAAATTAAAATAATATTTAATTTAAATATAAATTGCGAATTTTGACGGAATGTCCACATAGCCTTCAATCAAGTCTTTTGATCCACTTGACTTCAATCAAGTCTTTTGATCCACTTGATTGGTTAGCACCTGTGGTGCCTTTTGAATCAAGCCTTCAATCAAGTCTTCAATCAAGTCTTTTGATCCACATAGCCTTCAATCAAACCTTCAATCAAGTCTATTGATCCACTTGACCTCACCTATTGGTAAAGTCTTGCAAGCAAATCCTTGACCATAGGTTTGACCCACTTGAAATCTTGCTTGATTTGCACTAAGACACCCATCTGATTATGAAATATCAATTATGAATGGTTTTTCATTTTATGAAATCTTTTATACAAATGCTAATATCATTTCCTTGCATTTCATTGTTAAGTTTTGAGTCATTTGATTGTTTGGTCATTTTGATTCACAGATTTGAACAAGATTTTATCTGGCTAAACTGATGTGGAAAAATTTTAAAATAATGTAAATAAATTTATAGGAGTGGTGGTTTTTGTTAATTATGAGTATGGGGATACAAAAGCTATTATGAATGCTCTTATACAAACATCCAACATGTCCAGCCAGAAGATTGAGCTAGAATTGTGGGATGCTTTTGTCAATCTTATCATCCAAACAGAATATGGTTCTGGTTGTATAATTAAATAGTGCCAAATAAATAAATAATCGAGTTTCATGTGTCATATTAAATGTTGTTTTAACATAATTTGTGAGACTTTTGCTCCTATATGACAATCCTCTTTGGTTCAGTATATATAGTTAATAATTGTCTAATAGATGTTTGTTGATACATGCTTGTCGATAAGTAGATAATATAATGCCCAGTTTTGACTTATTTTAAATGATGGTTTGTTTGACGGATGTAAAGGTTTGAAGTGATCAAAATCAAGAGATGATGTATGAACAATGAAATTGGAAAAAGGGCCCCAGTTTTTTCTTTTTTTTTTTGCCTTATTTAAATTTAATTTAAGACAAGAATTATTATATTTAATGTTTTAGTTTTGTGTTTTTATTTTATCAACGTTATTTTGTTTTTTGAGTTTGCGTTTGCAATCGGTTGTTTGGTTTTCCGTTAAAGTGGCAGCCGTTACGACAATTTTTGTATATGCGTTTTGATTTTCGAGAGCATATCCGTTTGAATATGTGAGATCATGACAGAATATCATGTGCAACGCGATCGAAGTAAAACACTAGTTAAACAACATACCTCAATTCCTGAATATGCATCAGGACAGAGGACACACAAAAAGTAAGAAAGTATATCTAACCAACGGGTTCATAGTTTAATTGTATTACAATGAAGAAGAGAAGCTGCAGCTTAATGAGGTCAGGGGTTCGAATCTGAGCATGAGGAGAAGGTTTAAAGGTTTATCTTGTTATCGCATATTTGGTGTCGGCTTGGCCTGCGAAAACGAACGTAAAAAGGAGCACCCGTCTAATTTAACCACCCGTTCAAAATAAAATATATATCTAACGTCACTAAATGCGTACTCATTGCTTCTGTGAAATTCTGGGATATCATGAGGAATTTGCGTCCCAACTCCAAAGAAAGAATAATATGGTTAATAAATGAAAGTGTCCCTTTCAAAATTCCAATTAAGTCTAGGTGTTGGTTATGGCATGAAAAAATGTTTATTAATTTAGGTCTTATTCAAGGTTGCTTCTGAGGAATTTAATTTGCGTCCCAACTCCAAAGAAAGAATAATATGGTTAATAAATGAAAGTCTCCCTTTCAAAATTCCAATTCAAATTAAGTCTAGGTGTTGGTTATGGCATGAAAAAATGTTTATTAATTTAGGTCTTATTCAAGGTTGCTTCTTCGCATTTACATACACCGCCTAATTTGTATATAAATAAATTTAAAAAAACAAGTGGTCGGATATTAACAAAATGGCTTTCGATCGTCATTTGGATTAATATATTTGTGATTATTAATGCCATTGACAATATTGTTAAACACACCCCTTTACCTTCCCGCTCTATAAGACTTTAGAGTTGTTAGATTTGCTTTCAAACCATTAATACAATGGCGTACGTAAAAGAGTTTAAACACCTCAAAATGCAACTAGAAGATATAAAAGCAGCAACCAACAACTTTTCCACGGAAAGATGCATCGGGAAAGGTGGATTCGGCAAAGTTTACAAGGGAGAAATTGCCGGGCACAAGATAGTCGCCTTCAAGCGTTTAGATAGCTCATATGGGCAAGGAAATGTTGAGTTTTGGAAGGAGATCATGATGCTTTCTCTTTACAAACATAAGAATATTGTGTCTCTTTTAGGGTATTGTGATGATATGGGTGAAAGGATCCTTGCATATGAATATGCACATAAGAGAAGCCTTGACTTGTATCTCAATAGCAATGTTCTAACATGGGTCAGACGTCTTAACATATGCATCGGGGCTGCTCATGGACTGGAGTACCTTCATAGTGCTCTCGGTACCCAGCATAGAGTATTGCATCGTGATATAAAGAGCTCCAACATTCTTCTTGATGATGAATGGAATGCAAAGCTATCAGATTTTGGTCTCTCCAAACTTGGTCCTGCCAATCAAAAGTATACTTTTGTTTTCTCCAACCCCGTAGGCACGTTTGGGTATTGTGATCCAGTGTATGAAGAGACCGGATTACTAACAAAAGAGTCAGATGTTTACTCTTTTGGTGTTATGTTATTTGAAGTATTGTGTGGGAGGTTGTGCTTTGACAACAACAACAAACAACAATCTTTCGTCTTATTAGCACGACAATACTATGAACAAAATATGATAGATGACCTAATATGTAGTCACATAAAAAATGAAATAAACCGTGATTCTTTGCATGTTTTTACAAGAATCGCCTATCAGTGTTTGAAGAAAGATCATAAAGAACGTCCATCGATGACCGACATCGTGAGGGCACTTGAAACCGCCCTTCAATTTCAAGTAAGCTACCTTTTTGCTAAGCTAGCCATTTTATTGCATTCTTATGTCATAATTGGAAGCTAAATTTCGAACCTATGAGATTGATCTCATTTTATATGTAACACATACATACAAACACATCTATGTATTAGTACTATTTCCGTGTAAATAAAGTAGATAATATCTTCAAATATAACTTAAAACTGCACCCTTTTACCTTACTGAAAAGTAAATACAGCCCGTTTTGTAAATTCCCTCTATTATTCACATAGCATAACACGATTTTCTAGTCAATGAACAGAAAAAACAGGATGTATTGAACCGGGCTCTGCTTTATTTTTGTTTTATCAACAAATATTAAAAGCCAGCATGTATTGCATAGTTAAAGTCACAAACTAAAACAGAGTATATGTTTAACCAAGAAAACACAAGCTGCTTTACATAAGTTAAAGTCCCAAAGTAGAACAAAGTGTACTTTTAATTAAGAAAACATAAAGCTTAAGCTTGGGAGTATACCAAGTCTTGCATTAGTGAAAAAAAGCATACACATATCGAAAAACATATAATTAATACACAGATAGTAGGATTGGTTATGCTATTCAAATCGAAGAGGACGGTCGTACAACTTGTTGTCCGTTTGCCTGTTACTCTAATGTAAACGTCCTTTTTGCTCCTTTTAATTTCAAGATTAGAGTCTTAAAAAAATAATATTTTGCATAATTTAAACAAAAGAAATGGAGGAAGAACATACGACAATATTGTTTCAGTTAACAATATTTCATCATGTTAGTTTCCTTGTTAAACATATTGAAGTCAGCTATGTAATTCAGTTATGCTCTGACCACTAGCTGTTGAAACTTCCGGATCTCCTATTTTCTAATAAAAAATGATTTCAATTCTAACACACATGGATTCAATTCTATCTTAATTATTTTTTACGCACACATGTCAACATACCACAACTTCAATTTTGTAACTATTATATTTCATAACAAAATTAGTTCATAAATCTAGTTGTGTGAACAATAAATTTCTTTAACTAAAATTTCAAAATAATTTTTCTTATATATGATTTCATTTTTATTTTTATAACCTTTTATTAAACCTTCAAATTATATGACATATTTACCAATTAATTGTTAAAACACTAGCTTTACCAATGTATGTCCTAGTGTGTTTTCTTCCTTGCTGTATCGTGCAAACTTATTTGAAATTTTATTTTTTCTAAGCTTTCCCTTTGTTTCAAATTTTTTAATAATTATTTGAAATTTGATCACAGAGATACGACGTAAAAAAGGAAACCAACGAAAATAAGATGTTTGATGCTGAAAACACAAAGAAAGTTGATGAAAGGACAATCACTGTTATCCTAAAGCTAAGCCTGCATTGTGAAGCATGCGCCGGCAAGATCATAAAAAGCGTACAAAAATACAAAGGTAATATAAGGGATCAAACTCGATCCATCGTGCATTCGTGCACTTGGGTTTTAGGTGTTGATTATGGTGTACCAATCCATTATATGATATATCTCGGTCGGTCTATATAGGTGTGAATACGGTAACAGCTGATTTAATCTACAACACGCTCATGATAACCGGGAAAGTAGATCCTATTCATATTAAGGAGCGAGTTGAGTACAAGACTAACACAAAGGTGGAGGTTCTCTCCCCTAAACCTGAAAAAGACGGAGTTGTAATTAAAGAGTACGATAAGACATCAGAGGAATATATTTACAACCAAAAACCTAAAGAGGTACCATCATTTTATTGATTGACTTAGAATCTTACTTAATTATTTCAATATTTTTATGTTTTTTTTTCATGAAAGGTATTTGTTGATCTTAGGGATCTAGGTTGGTATAAGTATTAAACAACATGCATGTTTACTTGTTAGAGCACTCACAGTAAAATCATGTATTTTCTGTGAGAAGAGTATCATAAAATTTGATGTTTGATCTAACTGGTGGTAAGTAGATGAAAGACAAAAGTTACTGTTCACCTTTATATTTGGTAAAAAATATAGAGATAGGAATTCTAGTGTAAGAGAAACAAAATGTAATGATATTATTTCAATAGTTTTTTTAAAATGGTTGTGCGTGAATAAAAGAAAAAGAGATAACAAAAGAAATATAAAAAAAACATTATTTAAAAAGAAAAAATACAAATAGAATAGGATGTCATGACTCATGAGTAAACTAGTTCAATAAATGCAAGGAAGCAACATGGGCAGAGTCCCTTTTTCAAGATGCACTTCAGGGTATTAAATAAATTGAAGTATTGAGTAGTCAAGTATCTTAAGTTGCTAAATAATCATATTTGGTTATTAACATGATTGTTTAGTGATGAATTCTAGAATACTATTCCACATAATCATGTCAATCGACTTAAACTATATATTTTCAAATGGTTGTATTAGACGTATCCCACACCGTAAATAATAAATTGTAATTTACTTGTATTATTCTTTCTTAAAGTAATCAAATATACAAATCCTAATCTTCAAATTAACATTAACAAATCAATACAGAACTCAATATTATTTTGTTTTGTCTTTATTTCGTACTTTTATTTTCATTTTCTATTATTATTATTATTAAAAAATCAATGAGTTCATTCATTAAAATCCAAATTTTTTAAAGATTACTTTCTTTTATAAATTTTTTTCAAAAACCTCATTTAAACGATTATGAATAACCTTTTCTTTAAACTTTAAAATAGAAAGTATTTTTTTCGTTCTTTTTAAAAACTCTTTATTGAAAAAAACATATTTTTACTTTTAAAAAATCCAAGTACAATTTTTTTTATTTATGCTTTGCTCTCGTAAACTTTTTGTAAATCGATTTTCTTGACATTTCTCCTATGCATGTTTTATCAAATAAAAAAACATTTTCTTAAAAATAATAGAAACGTTTTTGTTCAAGTTCATACTCATTTGAACTTTGCTTATAAATGATTTTTCTGCATTTAAAAATGTTTATTAAAAGTATATGACTTTTGTTAAAACATAAAAAAAATATATTTTTTAGGATGAGACAAGTAAGAAAGGAGGGACGTTAGCTTAACCCATAATGTGGTGTAAAGAATCTCGACAGGTTATTATAATCTTTTGTTTCAACGGATAACGAGAGCATTCATAAAAACTTTTTACAGTTAAAGTTCTTTATTGCTCCTCCTTGTGCTTTGATCAAAATACCATTTTGCTTTAAAGGTTTCAAAATTAGTATTTTTCTTCTTGTGGTTTGCGATTTCTCCCCATTAACTCTAAAACACTAGCATCGTTAAATTTTTTTCCGTTAAATGAAGGATATTTTTGTCTTCTCACAACCCTGCCCCCTATCTACCCATCGGAAACCACTGTCCAACTACCACTGCATTGTCCAATAACGTCGTCCATCGCGATCTCCGTTCACCATTATCGTCTACATCTCTTTCTCTTTCTCTCTCTCTCACACAAACTTGAACCATCTAGTGAGAAGAAGAGGATTGTTGACAGATCTGAAGATGGGGTAGCGACACTGTTCCCATTATTTCATCTATTGTTTCCAATCAAGTTCCGACAAGCGTAATCAAACATAAACCTTATCAAATCAACCTTGTAACTCAGTAAGCCCTATCGGTAGCCCTACCACCACCGATTAAACCATTTAATCTTGTAGTCGACCTTGAAAGCCCCATTGTAATCGTCACTGCAAGCCCTAAAATAGCTCCAGAACGAAGCATGGTGAGAATGACAATGAAAAGCCCCATCGTAGCGACACTGTTTTTGTTGATGGTGTTGTGGCGACATGGAAGGTCTGGTGGTGGTCTAAAATAGTCATCGAAGCATGGTAGCAATGGCGGTTAGTGGTTACGATGGTGGTGGTTGGGGTTTTGATTTCGCGGTGGTGTGATGGTGGTGGTAGATTGCCATTTGTGGTGGTGGGTTTTTACAATCGTAGAGGATAGGGGATGGGAGGGGGTTGGGTACTCAGTACCCGACGTTATGATTAGAATATCGTTATGATTAGGAGACAAAGTGAAACACATAAAGCATAATTAAACAAAATTTTCCAAAACAAAAATAAGTTTAAAATAATAATTCGTAATCTTAAATATACAAAAATAGTTTCTCAACAATCTAAGTTATAAATGAATAAGTTTTTAACAAGATACAACATTTAAGTAAGTATCTATCTTAAAAGTCAAGGTAATAAACTAAACATTAAATGAACCAACATAAACTAATATATTACCAAGCATTTACAAATGCAAATGAACGAACATAACATTTTTGTTATGTTTGTTCATTTAATAAAACGAATAAATTTCTTGTTCATATTCGTTCGTACACTAAAAACACGAACATAAACGAACTCTCGCTGAATGCATATGTCATTAACTGTTTGTTGAACGTTTGATTCATCAACAACTCTACCAACTGGTACCGAACCGATATAATTGGTATGGTATTCGGTTTACACCTTTACTCGTTCTCGATATTGGTATTTTTTGTACGGTACCAATCTCATTCCTAGTTATGATTCATTTTGTTATCCCTTGGATCATCAATATTCGGTTTGGTTCAGTTTTTATTTTTTTTAAACTCATAGTTTCAAAAGAATTAGTCTCTTGATCTTAGGTACGTACATCATTTCTTTTTCTTCATCATCTTCTAGGATCAACTTCCTTTGGGATTCCTCTTCTTAAGAAGAATGTAGGAATGACTCAAACAGAGAATGGTTGGGTTACAACTTACAACAGTTTGCCAAAACTTTAAGTACGGGAATTGGTGAATTTGTCACCTAGCAAACTTGCTGTTGGCATGAAGTGGGTGAACTATTTCTCAACAACCTTTCACAAGCCAGCATTCTAAAATTTCCGATACCCTTGCATGTTATATGAGTGTCACATTAGTAATCTTTCCAAATTCTTATATTTTTTCTCAAAATGATAATCACACCCTCTCAATTTCCTCAAGCACCCCACTATCTAATGGCGACTAATCAGGATTTGAATTTTACAGTATGCATGTTTGATTGTGTTAGTCAATAGGAGTAAATAAATGATAGCTAGCATATAGGAGACGGATCCAATACATGGATGCTTTTTGGTGCTAATCGTAAGATGAAATCAGAACATGTCATGTGCACAAAAGACAAGGCGTATAGACGTAAATACATAATTACGGACTGGGAGTATAAAACACGGACAAATCACGAAACAAAGTGTATAATTACGGAGCACGACAAAAATACGCACATAAATTAAGGAACAACGTGTATAATCACAGATCATGACCAAAATACACACTTAAATTAAGGATCAATTGTATAATCACGTACCACGAAATCACGGACCACGTACATAACTACGGACCAGGTAAAAAAATAAAAAAAAAACATATTAATACTCTACTCGAATTAAAGATAATAAAATTGTTTATTTAACGGTGTAGTTTTTTTTTAAATATTGAAACGTTAAAAAGTTATTTTTAATAATTTGGTGGAACTTGATATCCTTTAAAAAGTTAACAAAAATAACGTTAAAGGTTAGAATGATGCCCCTACCGTTTTCAAAACTCTGGATGCAGTATGTATGTTTATTTGTTAACCGATATCTACAGTTTTTGTCACCATGTTAATCCGAGTCATCCATTAAAACGATCCGACGAAACAAATTACGTCCTATGTGTAGCATGAAAAAAACCATATATATATATATATATATATAGGGTGATGTTAGGCTAAAAGTGAAAAAAGTGTAAAAAGTATAAAAAGTCGTGTCAAAAATATAAAAAGTCGGGTCAAACGAACTCTGATTGACCTCTAATATTTATTTTATGATGAATGGAATACGTTTCTAAATTTCAAAATAGTTTTAGTTTTTAGATATCTAATATTTTTGTCAAGACAGAATCATAATGCATATACTTAAAATATAAGCAAATTGGATTTTAATAATCCAAACTATGCCACATTGGCCAATAATAATCTGAAGTATCACTTTGGCTAAGAATAATCCAACTATCACTTTGGTTGTCGATAGCAATCTCATAAGCAAAATTATCAAAGATTTCCACTTGATTTACAAATGATTTGTACTCGATTTTGCTTATGAATTTTTGTATTTTACTTATGATGATCATTTGATTCAAATTAAGAGGAAATCAAGTGTAAATCTTTGATAAATTTGCTTATGGAATTGCTAGTGACAACTAAAGTGATAGCTGAGATTATTCTCGGCCAAAGTAATAGTTCGGATTATTATTAGCAAATGTCTCATAGTTTGGATTATTAAAATCCAATTTGCCTAAAATATATAGCATGAGAACGAGCTATAAATATACACCTTTCACATAAATTTTCAAAGCTTTTAGTTCCAACTTCCTCTACCCGGCCTCGTAACTTCATTACGATGCATTCAATTCAAAAGGGTGAGGTTAGAAGTTTCCACGCATTTCCATTGTTTTTACCTTTTTTTTTAATTACTTTCTTTGAAATTTTACAGAAAGAAGTGGAAGAAAAAGAAGTTAAGGGAAAGATCTTTGACGCTAATGACATAAACAAAGTTGATGATGGGCAAATAACAGTTATTCTAAAGATTGACTTGCATTGTGAAGGATGCGCTGAAAAGATCACCAAAAGCATACAAAAATTTGAAGGTAGATACATAAAAATGCGCATTCTCCTGTGAACTTTGACGCTAATGACATAAAAATGCGTTGTTAAAAAAAACGCAAATTGGATTTTAATAATCCCAACTTTGACCAATTGGCTTGTAATTATCACAACTCAGAAAATTATTACCAACAGTCCAAACTTTTATATCATTTACTTGTGTCAGTCCCTAACTAACGGAAACTAACCCCGTTAACCTATTGCTGACGTGGCATGCTGACATGGCAAGATTTTCCGACGTGTCATGCTGACATGTCATATTGACATGGCAATAGTTGCTGACGTGTCACGAATTTGTTGACGTGGCGTTGTGTCACGTCAACAATATGCTAACGGAGTTAGCTTTCGTTAGTTAGGGACTGCCACAAGTAAATAATATAAAAGTTTGGACTGTTAGTAAAAATTTCCCGAGTTTGATTATTACAAGCTAACGAGTCAAAATTAGAATTATTAAAATCAAATTTGTCAAAAAAACATAAAAATGTACATTCTCATGATGTGGGACATTAACTCACTTTTAAGTGTATGATTAGATGGTATTAGTCTATTAGAAGTAGAAAAAAAAGTTGTTAAAAACCTAAGGGTCACACTCTCCTATGTGAACTTGGTTTTTGGTTGTTGATTTTGGTGCACCTAACCATCATCTCTCTTGATCTATAGGTGTGCAAACAGTAAAAGCTTATGTAGGCAGCAACACACTAACGATAATTGGGAAGGTAAATCCCGTTAATATTAAGGCACAAGTTGAGTACAAGACCAAGAGAAAGGTTGAAATTCTCTTTCCTAAACCGGAAAAGGATAACGAAGTTATGAAAAAAGACGGCTATCAGAAACCATAGACGAGACGAGAAATCTAACCACCAAAAATCTAAAGAGGTACCATAATTTGTGTAAGGACTTATAATTGTACTTCATTATACTACAAAATTAATCTCTTTTTTTCATGGTAGTTATTTAGTGAGGTTGACTGTTTGGCCATCGACGATCGGTTACACTGTAATGGACTCATGGTTGATTACAATGTATTAAACGGAAATAGAGAAGATCGATGGTGAGTTTTTATTTTAATTAGTAGTGATTTCCTTCCCTATGATTTGGTGACACTTGTCACTTTCATCCAAAAAAGGTTTTCTCGTTGGATCTCCCATGGTTTTAAAATAGTTGTCATTTTCATCCGAATAGACAACTAAATTTATAGTTAAATTTTACTGCGAAACGACCCTTATGCCCTTAAATATAGGTGACATTCTTTTAAAACCTCTGGATTCTAGATGAGAAAGATAGTTTTTAGCCACTTTGGGTTGTGTATATATGTAACTCAGAGAGATATAAGTAATTGGACACTAAGGATGTTTGGATTCCCGTTGTGCGGTTTCGATCAAGCAGGAGGCATCGACTGAGGCTGTGTTCGTTTTATGTAAACATCAATCATCAATATGGTGATTGAAATTTGTTTGTGCATTTCCAATCAAAGCAACAATTGGAGTAGTGTTTTGTTTGAGAAATCAATCATCACAAAGGCTGATTGAATTTCTTTGGTTATTTCGTGGAAGTCGATCATCAAGTGGGTAATCAAGGCAAGTGGTTGTGAATTGGTGTCATACGTATTTAATTGGCACAAGCAGTTTGTGTCTTTTTTGGGATCTAGTTACACCGCAAGAGGACCAAAAGGGTAAATTCGCTTGAAGGCAGTCTCAAATCAAAAGGGTTTTAAAGACTGTCCTTATTCACTTGTTTAATTTTCATTCACAAATCAGGAGTGTTTGGATTCTGTTTGCTTGTTTTGTTTAACATTAGGAGCGATCAAGAGGGTTGTTGAACTGTTGCAAAATACATATCATTTCAACATCTAATTACAGTCTTTTGTTATGTATTTGTATAGTTTGTATTAGTTTTTTATATGCTTCGTGCTTCTACTTAATCTTTTCGTATTTTACAGATGTTCTTAATGTAAACGATGATTTTGGAGCTTAAATGATCAAGAAAAAGCATTCGAAGAAAACGAGACGATCGTATAAAAAAACGAGAATTCTGTAAATACAAGTCTATGCGGTACGGGCAAGACCAGAGAACCAGCCGCACGTAGCGTGTGAGTTTGGAAAAAGAAATAATCCCCCCCCCCCCCCAACTATTTTGTTCTAAGCGATACATGTGGGGAGGGGGTGCGCCACTGCGCGGTACGCCTAGGTTCCCTGAACACCAAAACCCTAATGTTTTATTATAAATAGTTTGGTCATTCCAGAGGTTTAATGTTCGATTACTTTTGGCTTTGTAGATGATTTTGGATGAGGAATCTGCTAGAATCATAAAGATGGAAGCTTGAATGAAGATTTGCAAGTGGTTGTTTGTTTTTAGTTTGTTATTTACATTGTTTTTAAATTGTTCTTCTTCATTATTGTTTATTACAATGAATTCTCTTCAGTTTCGGATGATTACTGATGTGCGTGATCATGGTGTGAAAACTCAAGTGTAAATTTATAATAAAGATCAATCAAATTCACACATAAACGGCAAGTGTACTAGTCATATTGTAGCGGGAATGGAAGACCGAGTTTCGTTGAAGGACTTGAAGGACAGAACCATATGAACACTTGGAAAGGTGAAAGTTCATGCAACTTAGAACTATGGATATTTTGGTATTTTAACAATCAAGCTTTAAAAAACAGTCAAAAAAGCAAGCAAACAGTCAATAAACAATCAAATGAGAAAACGGTAGCTACCTAGGCTAGTATCATGTAATCAATCAAGTGAAAATGGATCATGGGCTCAAAAATTGGTGATTTGGTTTCTTTTAATTAGATAACTAATGGCATAGGTAACTTATGTGGAACTATCATCTCACCTTTATTAGCACCCAAAATCTATGGGTTTGGTTTTGTAACATCCGGCATCTCGTATCACCAATATGGTCCGCATTGCTAGCTCACAGCTCACGGATTTGCTTTAGGTTGCTCAGGTGCAAAACTTCCCAGTGTGGTCACCATCCTGGATTGTTGTCACCTGAGCACGCTTAACTGCGGAGTTCTCCTCTCGTCCACTATCATTAAGCCATAAAACGTGTTGGTGATAGTAGCTGCTGGACATTCCTTATGAACCAAGATCTCACATGTGCCACGGCCGATGTGGGATTTGCCTAAGATGTCACAAGTTTTCTCTCGGCCTGACCTACCCGGTATCTAAGTTTCTCGTACACGATTTTCCTCCCGGCCTAAATCGTGCACTAAGACATCAAAACAATGACTAACCACACTTTAATCGGTAAAGAAAAGACTAATCAACCTAGGTCATCCTCTTGGTCCACCCAAAGTAACCAACCCCACAGTAGACAACTAAAGCATATCTCCTCTCGGTCTCAAGGATGCACAACGCAACTTAAACTAACAATTTGAACAAGACATCGAAGCATTCTTAGACAAACAACTCTTCGACTTGATTTATTGCCAATTACCATTACCTAAACTGCTATGTGATCAATTAAGGTCTGAATTTTAACTTAATTACCACCAATTACAATTATCATTGTCCAAACACCATAATTCAACAAGAAATCATACAATCAACATCACCTAGACAACTACTAATGAAATTAGTCAAGCATGATCATTGAAAACATCAAAATATCATAAATATAAACTAACATAGTCGTTCACACAAAGAATTAAGAAGAATTATGCAAAAACAATGTAATCAATTAATCTAAACAAACCAAAATAGATAGCAAAACGTCCCCAAGCTTCCAACTTGATTATCCCTGATTCTTCACCCAAAATCACCCAAAATTGCAGAAGAAGTCGAACCCTAAGACCCTATGTATAACATTCACTTTATACATTCAATAATAGGGTTTTGGTCGAATGAAGGATCTCCCGCGCGCGCGTCGCGCGGCGGCTACTTTTCATCTCGCGCATAGCGCGCGGGACAAATCAGTCCGGGTCCTAAAACTTTTTGTCGCGGGTGCGGGCGATACGAGCGGGAAATTTCTCTGTCTTGCGCATATCGTGGGAGACTTGTTCTCCATCTTTTTAACTTCTCTTTGTGTTCGCTCGTCTCGTTTCCACTCGGATGCTCGTTCTTCTTTGTTTAAGCTTAAAAAACACCGTTTCTACTACGAAAGTTTGAGAAATTTGAAAAGAATAAGTACAAGCACGAAATATATAAGACTCAAAATACAAGCTAGAATGTAGTGTGTTTTCCGAACATCAATTACTGATAATAATATGATGGCTGTTGGCTAAATTCATTAGTAGCTACCAAGGAATGTGATGATTGCTTGCTTTTGTGATTGTTATTGGTGTTTGGACAATGATATAATAAGATTAGTTGTGTCTTAGATCAAATTCAGTTGTGTCTAACTGATGTGCAAGCTTGTAGGGTCCTAGTTTATATTATAGATTCATGAATATTAGTTACTAGCTTATAGCCCGTGTACTACACGGGTTGATGGACATAAACTATGTTATAACCCGTGTATTACACTATTTAATGGATTAAAACTATTTAACTTTTGACAGTACGTTGAAAGTATTTTAGTAAATAAAAAATAATACAAATTAATTTTAAAGGTCTCTAAAAATTTCTTTCTAGACTACATTTGTTGTTTGTTTGTAGCTTCTCTATCTTTATCAATTATCAATATCTTTGAGCAATCTATACTTTTGACTCTTGATAATGCCACATATAGCTGGCTATGTGTATAGACCAGTTCTCTTAGTAATAAATTAACATTAGATAAGCATAATTAAAGATTCCAATATCAGATTGGGTTTTATTCATCTTTAACCCACCCCAATGACATAGAAGGATCCAATCCAATGATTAAAACAAAAATGATATATAATAAATTAATATAATTCACTCCCAGATGAATATTAAAAAGCTGAATAATTAAAATGTTTCATAGGATGCCAGATTTGCTATATTGTACTTTTAAATTTGAAACAACATCTAGATGCTTTTTAAGAACATGTTAGTGAAAAGTAAACTCTAACTGTATTCATGTTAACCGCAATATTCAAAACTATAATCTTGAGAAATGTAGCAAGTTTATGCACAAAAAACAACGTCAAACATGATCAAGTTTAACATCGAAAACAAACAGAAAAAGTACTCAGATGTTGATGGAAAAAACTTAGAAATCTATCATATTTTTATTTGGTTTTTAGGTATGGAGGCCTGATACAACTGTTGTGAAGCAACCTATAAGGCTATTGCATTCTAAATTTCAGAGTGATCCTGCTCTTTGCTCTTTCTAGGACTGTAGAAAAGGTTTAATTTCATATTTAAGAAACACATTTGACACAAACAACTAAACACATCTGATGCATAAATCAAATCCATAGGTTTTACAATAATATTCTTGTAAACAGCTAACATCTAGCATGTATATATGATTGAGCAACAATGATTCCACATATGAATAACAATTAGATTGGAATCACACAGAGAAAATGTAAATTATTTCAGTTAAACAACAGCTACTTTTCTCTAAGACATATCATCAAATACATTTGACGCATAGATAATAAATATGGATTCAGTAATAATATTCTTTTAAACAACAAACATCGATCACACATTTATGAATATATGATGAATAATCAACAATGGTTGATGTTTAGGTTAAAAGCTCTTAAAGATTTAAGAATATTCAAGATCAGTGCATCCTATAAGACAACTATCACATTTCATGATGATTCATTCATCATGTAAACTTGTAGAGCCATGACCACTGCTGATTACATTAAAAAAATCAAGTTGAAAGATCAAACTATAAGTATAAGTCCATGAAAATTAGGTTTTGAATTGGGTCCTAACTGAAAGCAACATATCTTCTTTTTTAACCGTTGACAGCAACATGTCTAATTAAATTAATTAAGAATAGCTGAAAAATTAAGATTTATAGAACAAATTGCACAGATTAAGCAAAGAAATTGGGCATATTAACGAAAAACTTCCGGTTATCATACAAAACTGACGATCTATAACTAAAACAGCACAAAATTTCACCAAACTCGAGCTCTTTTCCTTTTTACACATATAACATCGTCAAAATTTACATCATTTAAAACTTAAATCCAAAATAACATAGCAGCTGATACTAAATCAAGAATTAACATGTGAAGAACAACATAAATCAAGTAGTAAGAACAATTACCACCTGAATCGATACGTGTTCATCCTCAATCGAATAGAAAGCCATAGTTAGTTGGATTAAACCCTAAAATTGACTGAAGGCTTGGTAATGAAATAATGAAGGCGGTGGCGTCAGGGGCGTAGCTTTCTACGGGCCTGGGGTTGCCCGGACGACCGCTGATTTTTTCATGCGTAGTGTAAATTTCGCTGATTTTTTTTATATATATAGGCCGGCAACCCACGAAATCCCTGAAAATTCTACATATATGATCTTGTCAACCCCACTGATAACTTTCAAGCTTCGCCACTGCCACTAACACCAAAGTTATCTACCAACTTCAAATCCTGTTGTTTATTGTAATTGCACATGATTCCACAGCATCATAAAAATCCAAAATGAGGTGTTGAAAACACTAATTAAACTACAAGTAGCAACATGTAGAGTTAGCATATTCAACCATTATATTGTATAAAAGAATTTTAAATAGTGACCACACTAAAGAATGCGTGTAACATGATACTATTAATACAATCACTATGATAAAAAGCAACATTGAGAACAAACATGTTATGTTAAACTATTAAACTAAATGGATATCCTTATAATAAGAAAGCATTAGTTATAAATTACAAGCTAAAAGAACACAATAATGAGTATAAAAAGTCAATAGCATATTGCATACAACATTTACTTACTGAAAAAAACGACATTTCAGTAACTTTATTAGTTAATTTTAAACAACATTAAGTACTGGAACCACAAAATATAAATACATCCTTTTAGTGTATTTCTGGATGTCTGTTACTATACGAATAACTTACCAGAGCGCTAAAGTTGAAGACAAAAGATAGGATGAGACAGTAACTTCGTGTCACATAGAAGTTTCATGCAACAGACACTGCCGCATGGCTCTTTCGCATGCAACAGAATGCTTAGTATAAATAGGCTCATTCTCATGCATGCAAGCAACTCTCTTGATCAGCCTTCCAACATTCCTTCTAAGTCTTTTTCTTAAGTCTTTCATGTTCTTGAGTTTCTAGAGAGAGAAAGTGGGTTTCTAGAAAGAGAAACTAGATCTAACCTTTAGATCTTGTTAGATTCTTGTTATTCTTCATTGTTAAACATTGTATCTCTTTCTAATATCCAATCCAATCCAAAAACGTTTATTTACTGCTTGATTTATCAGAATCAAAGCACACTTTATGATTCCATATGAAAGTGTGTTCTTGGTAGAAATTAGAAGTGATTCATCAATTCATTGATGGAATCAGGTCCTACAAAGTGGTATCAGAGAAAGGTTCTTATTTCTACTTGTTCCTGATTTAAATCACAGTGAATTTGAATCCAAATTCGTTGATTTTCATGAGATTTCAAGACTATGCTGGTTAGTTTTATTTTTTATAAATTTTGAGCCAAATTCGTCAAATATGTTGTTGATTGATCAATTTGATCATTTACTAACGTTAAATTTTTGATTTCGCATCTATTACAACAAGTCTGAGCCTCAAATTCCAAGGATTCAGCAGATTCAAGAGATTTCTTCAAGAAAATCCACAATGTTGACTTTTGTAGTACTTCATAAAATTGTTGTTAATTAGTCAAATTTGATCATCCAGAAATATTTCTTATCAAAAACCGAATTCATGGACTATAATATTGCGTCATAACTCCAATGAATGAAGATTCGAGGTCATTTTTAGTGTTTTTCGTGACTTTTTCAGATCAGATCCATGCGACAAAGGTGTTCTTGAGGGGCTTATTCGCAACATTTCACGCGACTGAACCTCTTTGTCACATAGAAGTCTTATATCATACTCATCTATCATACTCCTCTAATACTCTTCTGTCCTATAGATTTTTCCAAAATTTAACTAAGCGTTGAACATCAGATTTCAAAATGGGTGATAAAGCGTGGGCATATATGCCAAATCATAATTCAAAGATTCAGTCAAGCTTATTGAATGAAAATGAATCGGGAAGTGCAAATAAAGCTCCAAAACTCATGAAAATGGATGATTATTCACATTGGAAGCACAGATTCGAGACTCACATTAATGGAGTCAACACGAATCTTTAGATTCAAATCGAATCGGGTTATAAACGTCCGCATAAAGAAGGAAATGATAATGATTGGATTGAGATATACATGATGGATGATGATCAAAGTAGAGCTTATGATTCATGAAAGACTTACAAAATTTTGTCTATAGCTATTCCAAGAGAGATCTTACTTAAATTCTGTAAATGCAAAATGCCACACACTTTGTGGAATGCTTTGGAAGTTCTCAACGAAGGAAACACAAAGCTACAAACTGCTTGTGCACCTCAAAGTAGATCAAGTGAAGGGTTTACAACGTCAAATTCAGAATCTACTTCAAATTATACTCAAAGCAACATTTCTAATTCTAAATCCATCAATACTCCTAGTCAAATTGATGTTGATGATGCGCGATGACTTTGAAAGTTCAGATGATGTTAGCATTGATGGTTTTACAAGTTTAGATGGTGAAGCATCATTTGAAGTTGACAAGATTCGTGAATTTCTGAAGATGTGTCTGAACCATGTGTCACTTCAGAAAGTGAGGAAATATCACAAGATGCTGAAAATGAGCAAATTCAAGAATTTCCTAAGACTGAGGAAGTTACCAAAGCAATTATTGAAATTGATCAAAAGGTTGAGGTATCTTCTAAATCTCTATGCTTTAAATGTTTAGATTATAATCGTCAAATCTTACGCTTAAAGGCATACAACCAAAACTTGATTCATGATTTAAAGATATGCACTGAAACAAATCATATTTTAAAAGAAAATGATTTTAAGATTAAAATTAAGTCAACATGTTTAAATTGTGTTAATCATGAAGGTAAGATTGAGTGGTTAAAAGAACAAAATCTAAATTTGATTTGTGATTTAATAAATTACAAAGGGGCAAACATAGTTTTGAAAGGCAATGAAATTTTTTTTTTTTAAAATATCCAAGCATTAACAAAAGAAGCTTCCGATGTCAAAAGAATTATTTTGTTAAAACAACAGCCTAGCAACTTTTATCTAGACACAATTGATAAAACAAAGCCTGAGTTAGCTAAAACACAATGTGATTTTGAGACAATGAAAAAAAAATTACAGTTATTCCAACTCGTCATATGTTCTCGATTATATTGTCAAATCTCGAAACACCAAAGGGTATTGACTACAATGCATGTCCTCCACCCATTCATAATAATTTATCAAATTACCCGATGAAAACGAGATCTGTGACGCCCCAATCTCCATGGGCTCGCCACGTCATCGAATTTACACAAAGCACAAGGTTTAAACAGAAATTACACAGCAGCGGAAATAAAACTCAAATATATATATTAAACTCAAGTGCTTTATTACAACATTTCAAGATTCAGAGTTACATTATATCTATTACTAACTATTGCCAGCACCATATCTAAGTCCGCAAGTGCCTCCAAGCTAAGCAAACCATCATTTGCATCCCGAGCCTTCTCCTGCATCTGACATGCATACTTAAAAACGTCAG
>WOUH02002949.1:0-19683 GCA_009936405.2 Stevia rebaudiana
TTTTGAAAATGGGCCCACAACCAAAATCAACCAATGGGAATCAAGTGGATCGATCGGGGAGCGGGTGCCGTTGAGACTCTTGAGTCCTCGCCGCCGGGGCCCGCCGAGAAATCCCTCCCCGCCCATCGGGCGGCTCGACCGCTGCACATAGTCTTATATCACCAAGTTTTGGTCTCCACTTGTACCTCACCTCGGCACCTTGTATATTATTATTGTAACTGTTTTGAAAAAAAATCTCTTACAATGTTATTTTATACAAATTTCGAAACCAAATATAGAAGATGAATAAAATGACTTGAATACTAGTAAGGGTGATGTTATCCTAAGGAGGGTCCTTATAGTAAGTCTCATCAAACTCTTTCTCGCCTCAAAAAACCTAAGCCCCCACCCCACTAGTAAATAATAAAGGGTTAATAAAAACAAATCTCACAATGATGAATTTAACGAACCATTTGTCGGAAAGCACTCATACAGTCATACTAAATGATCTCAGATCCACGTGATTAAATTTCATTACACTTTAAGTGAGTAAGACGTAACGAGAATGGAATCATGTGAATATTCAAGATTTCTTTATAACTCAATAATAAAAACTTAAGTTGAAAGAAATTAAACAAGTCAAACATTGCATGGTCCTGAAATTTGAAAACCAAAACCACCATTTTAACATTTTATCCCTTTAGTATTTTAGAATTCAATCACCAACAATGACGAAGCTTAAAAAAAATACGACGGGTGGCCCGTTATTCAAGAAAAATTTCATAAGTGGCCGGCCCATATATATAAATTAAATCGGTTAAAAATTGAGAATTATACACTACGGTTGAAAAATGTAACAGTGGCCCGAGCCACGTAACCCAGGCCACCATGAAGAACCGTCCCTGATCACCAAAATCACCATTTTAAGCAATTTGCCAAAGGACTATTCATGAGCCAAACTGAGTTGTGCTTGGTTAAGCTCGGACTCGGCTTGGTTTATAAAACGAGTTGGCTCGGCTCGGTTTCAAATTATAAACCGAGCCTAATATCTGAGCTCGAACTCGGCTTGGTTTTAAACCTAGCCAGCTCAGCACGGTTCGTTTTGCCCCGGTTTAAAAATGAAAATCTTAAATACTTGTAATGTTTAAGTTTAATAATTGTGGCGACCTGAGACTCGCAGGCATTGTGGTCGCAAACAACCGAATATTAACGAATATATATAATATACATAGGGCTCATTTTTTAATAGTCGCACAAGGCATTTAAAATCTCGAAAACAACCCTGTGAACCTCACGAAATCTGTCTCCAACTTAAGCCAACTCATGACTTTAGGAGTTTGTACATTATTTTTAACTTTGATGATCTTAATGTATTCTTTGAGTCTCAAATAACAAGTTACAACACTCTCTGGTAGGGGTGTGCAAGAACCCGAAAAACCCGAAAAGTCCAAACCAAAATACCCGAACCAAACCCAACCCGACGGGTTTATAGAGTTGTCACCTAAAGTAAAAATATTAAACGACCCTATAGATGAAGATGAAGATAAAGATTGTAATGAAAGAAATTATCAAGATGAAGACTGAATGATGCACCTTTTTTTCTTCTTATTTTATAATTTCAAAACTAGTTTTAAAACTTGTTTTTGTTATGCACTATAAACATGTGTTTTCTTGGTTTTGATTGTTTTGAAATTGTTTTTAATCTTTGGATCGTTTGAATCGATACACTTATTTGAGTTATTTTCCATAACATATATATGTTAAAGTTAAAAACTCGAACTAAACCCAAACCCAACCCAAACCCAAACCCAAATCGAAACCCGGAAACCCAAACCCAAAGTTTGGGTTTGGGTATGGATTTAAAAATTATAAAACCTGAAGTTTGGGTTTGGGCTTAGCAAAACCCGACCCAACCCGATCCACGCACACACTTACCCTCAGGTAGTCAGGTTATATATATAAAAGGTCTACTACTCAAGCCAAAGTAGTTTGAGTTTCTATACAAATACCAGCCATGCGTTCAGATGCTCAATCAAATTCAAATCAACCTAATATTTACTTATTTAGTGAGCTAATTTATACAAAGTTACAAACCGACACTCTAGCCGCCAGTGACGAGCAAAATGAGCAAATTCTAGCCGCCATTTTGTTCGACTTTTCCCGATCAAAATTTCGAGATTTCCCGCTCTTTACTTAACATTCGATGGTAAAGAATCATTTACGTGATTTTTATGGATTGCACCTTTTCAGTTTGACCAAATCTTTCCCGCCAATTTTTTTTCAACTCGATGATTGACTGTCATGCACCTTTCTGGGATTCACTCATGACCGGGTTTATTCCTTTCCTTATTTGTATTTTGAATTTTAAATTCATTTAAACCAATGTACATCTATTGATCTTAAATTAGGTTGGCATAATAGTGCACAAAAAATTTCTGTTTAGATCTGAAATCAATCTGACATAGGAACTGGGACCGGTTGAGAACCTTGGTTGACACTAAGTTGGAACGAGAACAAAATGAATAAAATACGGAATTGAATTGATAAAAAGCCGGTCAAAGATAATATAAACCTGGTTTAAACCAAGACCGCATTGATAAAAAAGTGGAACCGGTTTGGAACTAGAACAATACTTTTTCTTTAAACGACGGAATTATGCTAAACGACACTTATAGCCCAAATGGTTTCACTTTTAAATCTGGATTTGGCTTTGTGGTCTGAATTGAGTATCTACAAGGCACGGTGAGTAGATTTTATAACCATGTAAGTCTCCACAAATTAATTGTTATAATTATCGATCACCAAATATTTATTGAACTGTTTCTTTGAGATGAACGATGTCGATAAAACATGAGACCACAATGCCTGTCGGTTAACAACTGATATTATGATTGGGGTCGTATACCCTTTATTTCAATTACTTTTCTAACCTTTTAGGGCACACCTATAATTTAAATGATGCCATTTATTATTTTTCAGAAGCTTTAGCTGGAAAATTTCTAATTATTATATTTATTTAGTATACCCTTAATTTTTCCCGATCAAAATTTTGGAAATTTATTTAATAATAATAAAATTTCTCCAATGTTTCCATTTTAGGTCTTCTACCTTTGCTCGAGCCTTGATCCATTCAAATCTAAGGTTTGGTTCGTGTAATTTGTTGGAAATGAAATTTGAAATGGAATTTGAATTGGAATTTATAAGATTCCTTGGAAAATACAAAATGAGTTTGATTGTATCTAATATGGAATTGGAATGTACGACCGTGATAAACAGTGGTGACAATCGGTGGCAGCGGTTGATGGGGGTGGTGGCGGCAGGTGGCAGGAGGTGGCGACGGCTGGTGGTGGCGACATGAGACGACAACAGGTGGCGGCGGGTGGCAGTGAAAGGTAGCGGAAGGTGGTGGCGGTTGGTGGTAGTACATAGAACATTCCTATGAAATTCTCTAAAATCTCTTGAAGCATTGAGTGATTTTGCATTCCATCAATTGAAGGATTTGGTTGGAATTCATTTCAATTCCAATTCCTTCTCATAGCCAACTAAACACGACGAGTGATGGAATTCAAATTCCAAATCCTTTTAATTTCATCTAATTCCGTCCAACCAAACGAGCCTTAAGAAGCTTGACTTCTTCCATCAATTTAGCTATGTCAGGTATGCCCCTATTAGAAACCACTTCGTTCATGTTTTTCAAATACACCAACAAGCAAATATGATTATGAAAATTGAAATGTGTCAACTGCCTTTTCCCATTGCTAATAATTATAGCATCTAAAAAATAAGTTTAAAATATAATAATTGTCTTAATAATAAATCATTTGTTTTTAATTAAGGAAGGTTTTGAGTTAGTTGTTAATATTATTATTTTTTATAATAAATAAGCATCTAGTTTTATTTATTTTATGATATTTTTTTATTATAATAAGTATCTATTTAACCTTATGTTTTAGGGAAATTTATCAAAATAATCAAGTTTGACAATTTTATTATCAAAATAGACATGAATTTTGGAGGCTAAATTCCAAAAAAGCGCAAGCTAAAAATTAGCCTGCGTTTTTTTTAAATTTAGCTTGCGCTTTTTAAAATTTAGCCAGCGCTTTTTAAAATTTAGCTAGCGCTTTTTAAAACAAATGCTAAATTTTAAAAAACGTCGTCTAATTTTGATGGCTACTAGCATGTACTTTTGAAAAAAAAAACGCTGGCTAAATTAACCAGCGAAATGGTAGGTGGCAAAATATGAAGGGGGTGTTGACCAGATTTAGCCTGCGCTTTTTAGTTTTTTAGCCCGCGTTTTTCATGTCTATTTTGGTAAAAAAAATGGTCAAATTTGATTATTTTGGTAATTTTCCATATGTTTTATGCTATTACTTTGCTTATTGAACAAGTGTAGAATAAAAGATGAATACACCAGGCCCAATTTGACATGCTAACCCTCATACCCTACACATGCAAGAGCCCCGTGTTCAAAATTTACGTACTTTAAAAATGTTATATTATTATTAGGAATTTGTATATATAGAATTTAAGTTCACACAGAGTTATATTTACAAGCACATGATGCCTAGTCTTATTAGGTAACTAGCAAATGGCAAAAAAAGTATCTAAATTAACCTATGCGTAGTTATACTCAAATCCTAACAAACTGTAGAATAACTTGTCGGGCACTCACTCGCAAGATAAAAATGGAAAATAAGATAGAGTATGATTTAGTAAATGTTTTTACAATCTCATCACCAGTAGAAAAAATAAATAAAACATACGCTATTATGTAGTACAATTTTTGCATGAACAATTAAAATTGAAAGAATTTCAATATGTTTATGTGTGCATGAAAAAATCAGATTGACCAACAATGGTAGCACAAAAGTTATCAAACAAAATGTTTGATGAAGAGGTAGACGAATGCCAAACTCACCAAGGATAGCTCGATGCCATATGAGTTCATATGTGGTTTATCAAAGACATTAAAGTTACGAAAAACACAAGAATAACAAATGCACATGCATTAACGTTATTTCGCTATTAGGATTTGTATGCAAATGAGAATAGATGGATAGACATAATTTTAGGTATGGCTAGCTTGTTTAACTCGTCTAATACCAAAGAAGAGAAAAATTAAAGATAATTTAAAGATGAGATTATGTTCTTATACTTATTTCTACATTTGTTAGTACCCTTAGTTCGCAAGTATGATGGTTCTTACCACTTCTTGATCTTTTGAGCTACAACTTCAAATGTAAAAAAGCATAGAATTATAATTCACAGAAATTAAATGTCTATTTTTTTTATCTATGATGAGAAAATTAGTCACCAACTAACAAAGAAGTGACCCACCCTAACCATGTGAGTAGGCTCGATCGTGGGTCCGGCCAATATGACATTTGTATTAATACTAATCAAATTGGTTGCCAATATCAAATTAGAACCTGGGTCCATGGTCTTTTGGACCTCTTCATGAATACTCTAATTGTATGGTTCGTGTGATTCTTTTTTGTTTGTACGGTTAAAAAATTACTTTTGTCATTAAATAGATTAAAATCTTGTATAAAGTAGACTTGATATAATGATATGTTGCCTGAGTGGCCAAAGGTTGTTTACGGCATATACTATTTAGCATTTCTCAGTATATCATTCATAAAGTTTTATATATCATTAGTATTTTACGTGACAAGAGAGTATTTTTTTTTTTACATATATACATGCACTCACGTAGTTCTTTGTGTCTCGTAAACCTTTTACTTTTTGTCTATAAAACTCTTATTAACACAGAAATAATACGTTTATGTACTTCGTTTGCTCATTTTATTAGAAATACTTTTAATAATGTATAAAATTGACTTACTTATTTTATGTATGCTCAACTTTTTGTCTGACTTTAATTCAAATGCACTTTATTTAGAAAAGTATAACTTGTATAAATTTGTTTGCGTACTATTAACACTATAAAAGTATAACTTAAGTAAAATAATGTTTTTATTTGTAATTTCTTTTTTTGATTTTTATATACATTAAAGCCCATATTTCTTCGAATGACACGTATTTGGATTGCACATGATGGCATATTCTTTCAAGATTAAAGGAAAGGTACACATCCTAGTTTTCATGTGTCAAAACTCAAAAGTGATAAAGGTACAAGTGTTGAAAGCCTAAGGTACACCAATATAAGCATAGTTCTCTTGTTATAGTAGAAAGCAAGCAACAAATGTACCTCAAAGTGCTTCATGGGGTTTCACATGGATATGGACCATTTACGTATTCTTTTTGTTAGGTCACACGGTGTCGTCTCACACTTTCCCACTCTTCCCCGATTCCACGTCAGCGTTACATCAGTTTTTCTCACTTTTCCCCACTTTTCCCCATTTCACTGGCAATCATCCCACTTTTCCCCACTTTCCTCCTACTCTTACTTTTTCTTCCTCCACTTTCGGTAAAGCTCGGTGTGGATTCCCCAAAAAGTTGAACCCCGATTTCGGGGGGGCGGTATTCCCGATCGGGGCCGACCTTCCCCGACTTCCTTCCCGAGCGACACCGTATGCCCTTATTACTACACTTAGAATTATGATAATTCATGCATTTGAAATTTGTACATTATGCATTGAATAAGTAGTTCCACCAAATTAGGTTTTCATATAGTTCAAGCATTTACAAGTTGTAACGATACACTTAGAATACCAATTCCTGTCCTTAGGATTCCAATCTTAGTTTGGTTTTCATGTACTTAATTAATTTAAAATGTCGCCTGTCCTTAGGATTCCAATCTTAGTTTGGTTTTCATGTACTTAATTAATTTAAAATGTCGAGGTTATTAATCTGGCTTAATAAAACGGTTTGTCAAGACGAGATAAACTTGGTAATTAAGGAAAGTGTTTCCACACTCCATTTACTTGCTTTTGTTTGAAAATGACAATACTTGACTTTGCTAGAAGTGATTTAACTATTTATACCCTAAAAATTAGAAAGATGAATCTTTAGTTACATAATTTACATTTATATGCTAAGACTAAAGAAGGGGACCAAGGTTGTACAAAAGATTTGACTTGGACTATAAATGTAGTTTAATAAGTTGTACGTGCAAGTTTCACTAACTTTAATAGTATGGGGACAATTTGTGTAATTGCTATTTTAAGGCAAAAGGTTATCAATAAGGGTGTGGTGTGGAAAACCTTTATCTACTTTCTTATCTTAAAATTTCAGAAATTATTTTCTGTTTCGTATCCAAAAAATTATTAAAACCTTATAAAATCCGTTCAAAAGTAAAATATGTGGATGGAGATGAAAGATTGTGGATTGTAGTAATGAGCCATGGGATGCCAATATGTGGTGACGGTTAATTTAGTTTGCCAATGACAGTTGACTGTGGCAGTTGGTTAGTTAGGTGGCCAATGAACGTCGATGACGAAAGTAGTTGTTGATAAGAAAATCTTCGCATCATTCATTTATCTTTTTACTATTAAATGTCATCTCAATCTCAGTATCACATTATCACTCTCCTTAGTCTTTCCTCATATCTTACAACTCAAGATGGTTTGACTAAAGTCAAATTAGCTCAAGAAGGTTTTAAATAAGTTTAATTGCAATGACAAAGGAGAAAATACATCTCAAAATGATATCATTTGTTCAAAACTGAGCATTGGAAATGATTTACGAATTCAATGCGATTCCCGATTATCTTGAAGTTTAACAATTACGAACGAACATAAAACATAAGGAGAACACTCACCTAAATCAATAAGTTTCTTTAAACTAATTTCAAACGAGGTACCAAGTATTTTAACAGTCAAAGTATCATTGGGCAAAGAATAGAATCGTTCACAGGAGATAACAGAAAAGTTGTCACATCAAAGAGTAAAAGCAGGATTGTCCTTGAATACACCCCATGTGCAAGTAGTCACCCCTACCCAACGACCCTACATTTAAAGATTCCCACATTTAATTGGGTAAAAAACAATGGCACCAAATTTAAATGGCACTTTAAACCCCTTCAAAACAGCTACGTTTCATACATAAAGCATATGATATTACTTTTATCATAGGTTTTTTAAACCATGTTTAAGGCCCGATGCCCGCAAGAAGATCCGAAAAACGTTTCAAGGCTGAACAACACTTCATCCACGCTTTAGAGAAAATTGGTCAAAGTTAGCATGTAAGGCTGATATGTAAAAAACACGAATAATGTCATCATGATTGATATACTTTATAAAAAGATTGACATGTAAAAAATATGAAATAAATTACACTTTAATTGTACATAAAGCACTAGTTGGTTGTACTTGAAACCCGAACAAACTAGATCTTTACTCTTTCTTTTCATTCACAAAACACAAATATTTTTCAATTTCTTTTCATTTCGTTTCTTTAAAAATGACTCAGAACACAATGTAAATGCCTCTCATCTGCTTTTTAAAAACAAAATTTGTATCCATTCATATATATTTTATAACATCCAAACTCTAAACATATCAAAAACGCTTAAGCACAACACTTCAAAATCATGTCATCTTTCAAGGAATATGCTGATCAAGAACATAACACGAGTAAAAGAGAAGATATAAATACTTGTTTTCCGGTTAGATGCTTCTACAAAACAAGCTAGAATCTAGATATTCAGATAAAACGGAACTAATATCTGTAACGGGATTTTAAACCATACTCGGGTAACGCCAATGCAGAAGAACGGTAATCGCTTGCAATCTCCACATCGCGATAACTAGCCACACGAGAGATACCATACTCGGGTGTTTGGATTGCAGACAGATGGTTGTACTCTCTGCTTACAAGGTGGTACTCTGGTCGTGGTACACCGTGATAGACAGTATCGTGATGCACAAGGTATGGGTCCCGGTCTAGAACGTGGTAAGCGTGATGCTCGGGTAGATGGTCACGAGCATAAAGCGGGAGATCTGAAGGCAGCCTTTCATAGACGTATAACCTCACCGGAGAATCAATGGCGGCAGGTGGTGGTAGTGTTGAGTGGTATCTTGAAACAAGCGGTTCATGGTCATACAAGACGCGTGTGCGATCATTGTCATAGTCGGTGTACCGTCTTTTTTCCCTAACCGGTGGAGACCGAGAACGAGACCGAGTACGAGGACGTCTTTCTTCATCTCGGGCCCGTCGTGTACGCGTTTCTTGGGCCCGAGTTTCAACGGATTTAGTTCTATGGCCCTTGAAAGTAAATCTGGAACGGGCTCGGCCTCGTCCCACTCGCACAAAAAGTTTACATAACTTCTTCACCTGTAAATTCAAATATGCAAATCATTAAATGATGAAACTCAGGTGTTTACTTTGTCATTTTACAGATAACTATCCTGCTTATAATTGGCTACAAGGGGTCTGTTGAGTAACACTTTTAAACCAATTTAACGAGTCAAAGGATATTTCGGTCATTTCACTCTAATTTAACAGCAGAGTTAACGGAATTTGAGCTTAATACAATATTCGTCACAAAACTGAAAACATAAACCCAAACCACAGGGACCATCTCTGTAATTAACTCTTAAAATAATAATCTATATTTTAATTAAAAGCTTTAGGAAAAGGTTTATGTGTTAAAAATACACTTAAAAGCCAGTTTCAACAAAATTGACCTGTTTCTCTCTAAGTTAATTTATTTTAACACTAGCCGGTTAAGTTTTGACCCGTCAACAATAAATAAATGGATCAAAATAGTGTTCTCTAATTAAAATATTCATAAAAAAGTAGCAAAAAAAGGCGGGAAAATTACAGACCTGATCCAAATTCAGCAGGCCTTCAAACTTACTCCGCGAGTAGTAGTTTTCTTTAATGACATGCTTAAATTTTCTTTCTTCGAGTGGCTTGCAATCATGAACCACAGAAAACCGAACCTAAAAAATATGATCATAATAAAATTTTATTAACAATCAAAGAGTAAGTGTTAATGTTGCATAAAACCTCCTAAATAATGTTAATTAAAAAAAAAAAGATTACTATCAATAAATTTAGTTTATAGGGCTGACAATTAATGAGTTGACCTGTTTGACACACACATACACACATTCTATGACCTCCTTTTTACCAATTTATTGCATACATTTAACAATCAAAATATGCAATTTTAAAAACTATAAAAAAGAAAGTTTAACCATATCAAACAAGAAACAAACATGTGAAACATTGGAATACCTGTCATATTTAACTGAAGTTTGTAGCATCATAAAGATATTAGCAAATAAATTAATTCAAGATTTTATCTAATTTGTAAATATGAAATTATGCATACTAACTTGAGATGGAAGCTTTGAGTTGAAAGCCTTTGGTTCAATATTATAACCACCGGGTCCCACGGCTTTGAAAATTCCAAATATCACCCGCAAATCAACATCAAATAGAAACAATCTCATGCCTTCATAAATCTTTAAAACTTGATCTTTCTTACTTTCAGGTAACCCGAGAATCTTGCGGCGCAAGCATTCTTTTTTTGTTGTAGAACTGCACATGAACACCATCCCCATACTTTCAACCCATTTTGAACGCGACTTTTTGTTAGATGATTTTGGTTGTTTATATCTACTAATTGACTCTTTTTGTTCATCCTGTTTTATGTAATTGTTTAGTTTTTTTTCTTTACTCTTTGGATATTCACCTGATTTTTTAATGTTTTTGTGTTCTCTCGCTTTCTTCTCATCTTGTTTGACATTGTTTTCTTTGTTTGTTTCAAGTTCTTCATTCTTAACTACCACCATTGCATTTCCTCCATTATTTATCTTTTCTTCTGCTGGTTCTCCTTCATCCTCATCCTTGTCTTCATAAAACTCTTCTTCATCCTCATCTTCTTCCTCTTTCATATTGTCTGCAATTACATTAACCACAAATTTTTTCAAAGTTTGTACCCGATCGACTCGGTATTGTAAAAATCGTTAAGCGCTAGTCGAGCAGTGAGGTACCAATTTAACGATTAATCAGAATTAATAAGGGGTTAATCAGATTGAAATCTCTATACGTAATTTTTCAAACTTATATATATAATCTCATATTTTACCAATTTTTTGACCAATTTTGACCGCCTATTGATTTTTCTTTGTTTTTTGAATTCCCACCTGATTTTTCAATGTTTTCGGGTTCTTTAGTTTTCTTCTCATCTTCTTTAATGGCATTTTCTTTATTATCAGTTTCAAGCTCTTCATGGTCAACTACTATCATTTCATTTCCTTCATTATTTATTGTTTCTTCTTCTGGTTCATCTTCATCATCTGCTTCTTCATCCTCATCTTCATAACACTCTTCTTCATCCTCATATTTTTCCTCTTCCATATTGCCTGCAATTACATTAAGCACAGTTTATTTCGAAGTTTGTAACTGTGTACCCAATTTTGGCCGATTTTAACAATTGTGACCGATTAGGCGATTTTTCTTTACTCTTTGGATTCTCACCTGATTTTTCAATGTTTTTGGGTTGTTTAGCTTTCTTCTCATCATCTTTTATGACATTTTCTTTCTCTGTTTGAAGCTCTTCATTCTTAACAACTACCATTGCATTTCTACCATTGATTACCTTTTCTTCTTCATCCTCATCATCATCTTCTTCTTCATAAAACTCTTCTTCATCATCATCTTCTTCTTCTTGTTCTTCGTAAACCTCTTCTTCATCATCATCTTTTTCTTCTTGTTCTTCATAAACCTCTTCTTCATCATCATCTTCTTCTTCTCGTTCTTCATAAACCTCTTCATCGTCATCATCTTCTTCTTCTTCTTCTTGTTCTTCATAAAACTCTTCTTCATCATCATCTTCATCTTCCTCTTCCATATTGACTGCAACTGCATTACCCATAATTTTTTCAGAGTTTGTAACTGATGTACTAATTAAAGTAACAGAGTCAATAGAGAAATCAACATACTTAATGAATTCAATTTAGCTTCATCCTTTCTCTTTGCACAAACCATTCTCCTGAATAAAAAATGCAACACTGAATAAAACCACATATAGTCTGAATTCTAACAAACAAATCAAAAACCCAAATTGTCAAAATTTAGAATAACAAAGAAACACAGCCATACAAGATTTAATCATTAACATATCTACTGATAAGGTTTAAACGTAAAAGTCTTTAAACATTCTAATAATAAGTCCCATAACATGGTTCAAAAACACATATAAGTGAATTTGCTACTCCAAATTACACAGAAGCAACATGCATCATGTTCGTTCTACTGTAGTGTATCTATACTTCAATTTGGGGGTACAAACAACTTTTTAGATACAACACACCGAAATCGGTGAATTTGCATCTTAAATCAGTTTCTAAGCAAAATATGAACCGAAACTTACAAAATAGTGTACCAAAGTCGCACTAATCAAACCACATTGTATCATTAAAAGCGTTATGAGTGATGAAATCAATACCTAATATATTAAAAACAAAAATATCATCTGCCTTTTCCAAAACACAGCATGCAAACCCTAACCCTAACAGACCCTCTCGAAAAATTTGATTCGAAGAAAACGATTACAGAAGACGTAATGATCAATAAAATGCATCATATAAACTTATGACTCGTAACAGAAGTAGAGAAGTAAGATTGAAAGAGACGCAAGAAATTACCTGCAATTGCAAAGAAATCGGCGAAGAGGGTAAATAATTGAAAGGAATCCAATACTTTGTATTTATATGACATTTTAAAGGTCATTTACCCGTAGGAAAATATATTTATTCTAAAATTAATTAAAGTTTATAATAAAAAATACATTTAAAATTAACCTATGTATTAAAAATACATGGGTTTTTAATTACACTTTTGACACTGCTCAACAGTGTTTTACTTGTCTTTCAGATCAACCAGTGTCCAATACGTGGTTCTCCATTCTTTCATATGGACACTTAGCTTCACTTCTTTCTCTGGTTCATCTTCTCATTCTCGATTCCTTTAAGGTATTGTTCTCCATCTTCTCATTCTCAGCTTTATTCATTCTCTTCTCATTCTCAGTTGTGTTCATTCTCGATTTTCAGTCATCCATCTTCCCATTCCAAGCTTTTTACTTGCTGTTCGGTTTTCTATTGGGGTTCCCCTTTTGTGTTTGCTCTCGGTCATTGTGGGTTAGTGATTTTCTTTCTTTTTTGGTGCATTCATGTTTACCCTTGAATCTGCATGCTAAATTTTGCTATACATTCTGTATATGCCCTGTTGTGATGTTTGTGGTCGGTTTTCCGTTTGTATTTCTTTTCTGTTGTTGGATTTTAACTTTCAATACTTAATTTTCTGCTGCTAGGCATACCTATATGTGTTTAGATAGAAAAATATGACACGTCTTATAAATGCCTACCAGGTGTTCGTTCATATGCCTGATTGAAACTTATAGGTTTTTCCAACTTTGAATGTGTTCTATTGTCATGTTTTGTGATAACTTTGTAATTGAGAATCTGAATGTTTTGTGATCACCTTTTTATGAGAAGATCTTACTTAATGTCACATGGAATTATGCACTGATGGTAAAAAAAACCATATTTTTTATTTTATAAAGAAAATTGGTACATTTGTCATTACATTCAATTAAACCAAAAAACCTTAACTAATTACAAAATTTCTAATCTAAAGATATGCCAGTAACAAAATAAGTTATTTGTTACTTTGTTGCTAAAAATAATCTCCACATGCCCTGACTTCTTTGAATAAATCCTTTTTATGACACGTCACCATATGGAAACTAAAACCCTTCTAAAAGAAAATTTGCTTCAGGTTATGAAACTGAATGTTGTTTGGATATGTTTTCATACTAATATGTTACATTTACAGAAACATGAAAAAGTAGCCTTACATGTTTGTAAATAGCTATTTTTCATACCTTTAATTAGTTGACATTACAAAATCTGTCTTGCACTTTGTTGTAGAAATTAGTCTCCTAATTGTTCAATTGATTTTCTGTTTACTTCTATATTTTGACAGACATTAGTCAAGCTCTAATTTTAGTTTTAAATGCATGTTGACTGTACGTGATAGCACCGTTGACTTGATGTCATGGATATCAATCAGGTTTCACAATTAGTTACACCATTTATCATGATTTCTTTCAGAAGGTTACATTACACTATAGTAAAGCATTTGTCATAGCACATGTTTTGCGGTTTATGCGATCATCTTCGAGTCTATACTAAGTGTTTGCACACATTACTTTCTTAGAAATTAGAAGTTTATTGGGTGAAAAAAGTGTATCGTGGCCTTGCACAAGTATCACCGTTTCAAAATAAATCATTAACAAACTTAGAAAGATGTAATATGTCATCATAAAATATTTGGTGTTCTGTTAAATTTAGTCTGCACATGCTTGGAATTCTTAAAACATTGTTCTTTTCTTAACTAAATTTATTACAGAACAACTCATCATATGAAACTTAAACCCATATGAAAGAAGACGAACATTTTCATATTTTAAGACTCAACGTCGTTTTGACATGTGATTACACTAATTAGTATCATATTTTCAGCCCCGACATGCCAAATGGGTTGAATTCTTACAAGCTTTTACGTTTACTAATAAGCATAAATCCGGGAGCTTGAATAAGGGTGCTGATGCCCTTTCCCGAAAACATTTGCTACTCACTTCTTTAATTCCCAAAGTTGCAGGTTTAACTACACTTCCAGGTGATTACCAAGATGATGAAGACTTTGGCGAATTATATAAAAAATGTTTGGCTCATCCAGTAGATTCTTTTCATATTTGTGATGGGTATCTTTTTAAGGGAACTCGCTTATGCATTTCCAAAACCAGCTTACGAGAAACTTTAATTCGTGAGCTTCACGAGGGAGGCCTTGCTGGTCACTTTGGAATTGAAAAGACCACCTCGCTCGTCAACGGGTATTTTTATTGGCCACGGTTGAACCGTGATGTGAACCACTTCATCAAACGATGTTTACCTTGTCAAAGGGCCAAAAGTCACTCGTTACCACAGGGATTGCACCTTCCTCTACCTGTTCCGACAGCCCCATGGGAAGATATCAGTCTTGATTTCATCACCGGTTTACCCCGTACACAACGCAATAAGGATTCTATAATGGTTGTTGTTGTTGACCGGTTCTCCAAAATGGCACATTTTATTCCTTGCAACACTACCAATGATGCTATACAGATTGCTACTTTGTATTTTAAAGAAATCGTGCGCCTTCACGGGATTCCTAAATCTATGGTTAGTGATCGAGACATCAAATTCCTTAGCCACTTTTGGCTAACTTTGTGGAAGAAAATGGGAACCAAGCTCAAATTCAGCTCCTCGAGTCATCCTCAAACCGACGGTCAAACTGAGGTGGGTTCGATCTTACGGGCTCTTATTTCCAAGAATTTGAAGCAGTGGGATGAGATGTTACCACATGCCGAGTTTGCCTATAATCGTGTTCCTCACAAGACAACTGGTCACAGCCCATTTGAGATCGTTTATGGTCTTAATCCGTTCACTCCTATTGATCTTATGGCTCTTGATACAACACAAAAATTCAACCCTGATGCCGCCACACGAGCTCAACAGATTAAGGATCTTCATTCTCAAATCAGGGCTCGTATTTCACATGTTAACGAGCAGGTGAAATCTCGGGTTGATAAAAAATGCAAGGATGTTCAGTTCTATCCTGGTGACTTGGTTTGGATTCATCTTCGGAAGGAGCGTTTCCCTAAAAAACGTCGTTCTAAGCTCAGCCCTCGTTCAGATGGCCCTTTTCGAGTTCTAGAAAAGGTCAATGCTAATGCTTACAAGGTGGATCTTCCGGGTTCCTATGGTGTGTCGGCCACGTTTAATGTTAGTGATCTGCAACCTTACTTTGATCCCGAGGACGATCTTCCTAGTTTGAGGTCAAACTTTTTCATTGATGCGGAGGATGTTGGCGGCCTTATTAGCTGTCGCAAGGATGGATCTGACCCACCAATGGAATGGTTTGGGTCAACTTGCTTTACGCAGACCCATAATCCATGACGTAGGCCCACGCAGACACCAAATCATCAACAATATATGTTTACTTTCAATTTTGCTTATGTTTGCCATTTGTTTTCTTTTATGCAATTTTAAATTCAATTAAATCGTGGGTATAGGTAGTGACCCATGACCTAAGTGGCAGTTTTTTTTTATGTCGATTGTAATCTCCTATGTATTGAACTCGAATGTAATGAGATGGGCAGAGTGAGATTACTAAACCCTAGTTTACATTTTCGTGAACTATTTCCATTGCATTTCTATTGTTTGGCAGCATAGAATGTGTTCTTTGGAGCTTTGGTTATACTAGTGGTGATCACTGTAGCTAGTATTGTCAAGGTTTTGCCCTACTAGTTATTCTTGTGGTGTTTTTTTTCTGTATCACGGATTTCTCGTAGTCTACTTGAATTCGCGACCCGATCCTAAATTTGTAGACGTATTCTACAACATTACTTCTTTCTCAAGAAGAAGGAAGAACCGCGCCTCCTGCGTTTATTCTTAAACGAATCGAAAGAATGAAAAACGAGCAAGCGATTTCAGAGGTTCTTTGTTGGTCAAGAGACCCGAGTCAACTCAAACGAATGTCTTCACGAAAAGAACAAATTTACCAAACTATCTGAATGGATCTTGTAGAGGCTTACAACCGTATCATCCTAAGAGATGTATAATTTGACCGGCATCAGCTTTTGTCATTTCAGATGAGAGATACTCAAAATATACGTTCATACAAGGTCCATAAAGAGAGGGTAAACTTTGTGGGGGCGTACACAGTCACATCCACGCGCAGACGTATGAGTCTGCAGACTGTTTGATTTTCAGAAGACGTTTCATTAAAAAAGGTCTGCGCGTCCTCTTCTCCTGGAACAAGAATTGGACCATCCTCTTGTAAGATTTTCAAACCTCTTCTCCCAAAACCTTACGCGGGAACCATCCTTCACGTGTACGACTGTACTTCTCCAATACACCGAATCCGGCCGACCACCATCTCCGACCACCGACCCATCGCCGACCTCCATCTTCGACCGGCCCTTCTCTGACCTCCATCTCCGATTACAAACCCTAATTTCGCATCCAAACACATCTTATCATCATCATCATTCATCATCATCTTCGATGGCCTCCTCCACTCTCAAAGTTCACGCTCCTGCCTCTATCGGTACGTCGACTTGCCCTTCTCCGACCTGCAATCTTAATTTGATTGAATCGATGTATGCATCTTTTACTTGTTTACTGATCGAGTATGTCGTTGTGAAATTGTTACGTAATTTGTTTGCAATATGATCGATTTTGGTACTACTGCTCATGATCATTAGATGTTTTTAAAACATAGCCATTAATTGTTTGATCATGATCTAACATGGGTTTGTTTGTGTTCAATTTTGTTTTCAATTTGGATTTTTGAATATAAATCTCTCTTTAGCTTTTAGTGACCTGCTTTGTGCCCACAAATTGCATGATCATGATCAAATTTTCCTTGTTTGAGTTTGTGATGGATAGTGTTTTGGATTTAGAAAACATATTCTTCAGCTAGAGTAAGTTGGCTACTGAGTTTGTGATGGATCGTGTTTTGGATTTAGAAACCATAATTTTTGTCTTCCAAAGGAACTTTATGGATTTGTTATATTTGGATTTATGTTTTTAACCTGAAAGAACTTGTTTCCATTTGTGGTTTCTCTCTTGTTTTGTAATATGAGCTTGAAAGGTCAATAAGTAGTAAGCATGTTGCATTAAATGTTAAAAATTGTGAGCACATTGTATAAATTTGCTAAAATAAAGTCATACAAATGATCAATTCTCCATTTGCAAATTACTGGAGGGTGTACTCCCGATTACAGAATATCTAATTGACATAAATTCAGATTACTGGAGAAACACTTACAAAAGATCTATCTTTTCTCTTATATTTCATAATGGGCTTTATAATCTTGATACTTATAAAGACTGGTTTGTTGAATAAAACATCAAAGATTACTTTTGATGATACTTGATACTTTGTAGTTTGTTGAATAAATGAATAATACTAGTTTATAAGTTCTAATTATATAGCCATGGTTTACAGTCTTTATAATCTTTGATGTTTTATTCGTTTACTGTTATGATCCTGTGTAACCTAATATCATTTAAAGGTTATGTTTTTTTTAATAAGTTTTATAAAAAATAACTTTATATTTTCTAGGTGTTGCTTAATATGATTCGTCAACCAGATTGGGTATATGAAGTTACTGCTCACGAATCTGGTGGTATGCAACTTGGTTCACAAATAACTTCACCAATTCAGCTTCAACAGAGGTACGAAAGCTATTTAGATGATGGGATTGATTTGGGTACCACAAACTCATGTGTTGCAGTCATGGAGGGAAAGGTATGATCTATATATATTCTATATTTAAGCTGTTTCAAGGACTTTGAATGATATGATTTTGAATATTTGTTAAAGTACGGTTGTTGATGTTCTATACTCTGACTGCAAAAGTTATTGAGAATGCTGAAGGAGCGCGCACAACTCCATCAGTTAGATTATATTTTTGTATATGAATGAATAAAAATTCAGGCGCGTTTATAATTTACTTAAGGAATTGGAATCTGTCAAAAGAATTGGAAGATTCCAGTTTCTTCATAAACAATATTAATATTAATCCCTCAAAATTATGACATTCGGTTTCATTTCAAATTCTAAGGAATTCTGCAAATCTTTAAAGAATTGTAGAGATTGACTGATATTAGTTGAATACCATTCTGATTGTCAGAAAAATCTGAAATTTACACTCGTGATGCCAACAATTTGTAGTTGTTTTCTTATAATCTATCAAATTTATGTGAATTTATCAATCTAAAATGTAAATCACGATATGCAATCAGATTTACCTTGTCAAAAACAGGAAACTCTGATTTGAATCGAGTGCAAACAAATTCCAAAATCTGCTCATTATTTCCTGGTTCTTCATCCCCAAATTGATTGCATGGAAATGCCAAAATTTCCAAACCTGGATATTGTTAATACAATTTTATTTAACACATCAGAATCATGCAATTCATATGCTTATAACATGGACTAAACAAGTTTATAAACAAAAATTTTGTCTTTTTTTGTATCGTGTTTTTAAACAAAACTCGTTTGTTATGATTTTTTTGCTTTTGTTTGCAGACGTTTTCAACAGCTGCCGACAATCAAACTCAAGTGGGGATTAAAGTTCTTCAATTCTCAAAGCAAAAGGTGGAATCCTTGCTGAATGATTATTGGCGATATGGAAAAGCAAATACCAAAGTTTGCCTTTTTACCCTTTATTTGTTTGAGTTTTTAAAATAACTTCTGACCATATTTTTTTTTTTTAAATATTTTCAGGGAAGATTAATCTGGGAGACTACACACATTGATAAGCTGAAGAGGTGTGTTAAATGGCATCAAGATATGTTGCAAATTGATGATAAAACAATTGATGATTTGCTGAATGAAACTTTCACAGGCAACCTAAAAAACGGAAAGGTTTGACTTTTAATTGTCAATTATATTTCTATTTTGTTGTTCCATCATGTGTTTTTGGAAATTTAATAACAATATTTTGTATTTTCTGCAAAAGCATGCCTGGACGCAGAACCACATAAAAAACCTGAAGTCATGTTTACAAGAGCTTGCTACTGTGAAGGAGATTAGTAAAAATTGTTTAGGAGAGGAGGTAATATGAATAATAAGTAAAATCTATGCCTGGCAAATGGGTTGGGTTGGGTTGGGTTGGGTAATGGGTTAGTATGGGTGCAAGTCAGGATGGGTAAGGGGCGGGATGAGTTGTTT
>WOUH02002968.1:0-19669 GCA_009936405.2 Stevia rebaudiana
TAGTTGTTACAAAGCATTTAATGAAAATAAAGCAAAGTTAAGCAAGCATTAAATGATGTTCAAAAGCACAGACAGAAAAGTAGTACGTGTATACTGTTCTGTCTGACAACTAGTCAGTTACTGTTCAAAGTACAATAAACGAAAGCTTTATCAAATGAGTCTTCTGGTACTACAAAATCAGCCGAAGAACTTGAGGCTTTATCTTCTTCTGCTAGAAGACAATCATCAGAAGAACCTTAGACTATTTGGAGCAGATGACACCTGCACAACATGAGTTTTGCCAGGATCAGCCTTATCATATCTTACAAACGAACTGCGTTTGATTAGACATTAGATGAAGTGGATGTCCGAACTGCGTGATGTCTAGTATTGATACAAACCATTAAGAAGATCATTGCACCATACTCGTTAATGATCGTAAGCCGAGTGAAACCAAGAAAATTACCTGTGTGTTGAAATTACTTTTTAAACATTTGAAATCTCCTTTGCAATCTAATTAATTATTTCTTAATAATTTTTCACAACTAAAACCCCCCATTTAATTATTAATTTGTGCTTAAACGTTTTTGGTATAAAAATCAGTTAATCTGTATCCCTAAGGACACGAACCTTACTTCCATTATTACTATTATATTTTAGTAAAGCAGATTCACAATTACTACTTTTATTTGCTGGATTGGACACCCAACACACCTCGTTGAATCCTCAACGTGTACACCCTCGCATCTAGTAGTGCTACCATAACACAACCTTTTAAGTAATCAACGATCTTTATCCGTTTGTGGATGAAATAAATTTATTGTATGTTTATATGTTCACATATTACCACTAAAATTTAGGGTCTTTTCATTCGTTAGTGCTTGAAAATTGAAATATTTATGATCATCACCTTTGGAACTCCAACTTAAAAAGTGATCCACGTGTCCCTAAACGAGTTTTATTTACCAAACACCTCAATTTACATATACTAGCACCTTTGGGTATCTCAATAACTCATATGGCGAAACGTTTCTAAACATGATTGGGGTCTCATGTCATTAGAAACATGGCTGACCAAAATAAGAAGATGATCAAGCGCACATGGTTGTCTTAGAGGGTGTGTTAGCAGTAGCGGAGCTTGAGTTCATATTCATGGGTTGCCAAGATCATATATGTAGAATTTTAAGGGATTTAATGGGTTGCCGGCCTATATATATAAAAAAAGTTCGGTCGAAATCGCGAAATTTACACTACGCGCGAAAAAATTAGCGGTGGGTGACCCCAGGCCCGGCTAAACCTGCGCCCCTGTGTGTAAGGTGGGTGATCGTAGAAGACTCATGTTCAAAGATGATCCAGTTGTTATTTTATTTCTTTCATTTACTTCTTGGAGGTCGTTATACATTAATAAAAAGAAAAACTTAATAGTAATTATAAGTTATTAAGGGGTTACAAACATAAACCAAGAAGCTTTCAAGGGCATATTAGCTAGTCACACATAACGATCATTAGTTGAGGTTTGGGAATTTTATGAATAAGATTTCTTGACCATCTTTTACTTCCAAATTCCACCTAGCTTTATAAAGGAATTTAAACTCACATCAGTTTTAATAAAAGAATCACTAATGTTACTAAACTACATGCAATCACTTTTATAAAAAAATCCTTTTATTCGTTGAACTAGCATGATACACCATCCAATACCTAGCTTATGCATGCACAAATAGTGGTGGCATGGTTGTTTATTTACTGAATTAATTACTAAGAGCATTCACATTAGTGTCTTTATAAATTATGTGAGTGTGTTCTTTATATTATAAAGATTGGTTGGAAGTGGTTGGAAGTAGGGAGATATAGAAAAACTGATGAAACTAGTAAATATAGAGAAACACTGTTTAATAAAGTAAATTGGAGAGATAAAAAATAGTGAAAAAGGTAAAAAGTATTATTATTTAATTGAATAGGAGAGAGAAAAAATAGTAAAAAGGTAAAAAGTATTATTATTTAATTAAATAGAATAGAGAAAATATAGTGATTTTTAATGAATTATAAAGGAAAAAATAAAAATGCTATGCTCTAAATGAGCATTTATGCATCATGGCCGAAGGAATAAATATTAAGAAAAAAAACAAATTCTACTAATAATAAAAATTGTGAACAAGAGAGTAATGAAGGAGAAACTCATTTTCATTCGTATCTCACATGTTAATATACACATTATATAGTCATACATGAACAGAAACCGATCATATAATAAATGTATTATTTAACTTTACTAATAGGATATAATGTCTGTAATAAATAGTGAATTTATAACACTGCCTCGAACATATACCGTTTATTATACAGTATTAACAACATATGTATTTCCGGATGATGTCTAGATAATGTCTGATAGGTACTTCGGGACCTAGCAAAAATAATCTGATATGATTGTTCCAAATATGTTGTTTCACTAAAAAGTCTTACTAAGAAAACTCATGAGTAAAAACTTAGTTAAAAACTGAGTTAATGGAAAAAAAAAGTACACAGTGTATCTCATGTAACAAAGCCATAGTTAATGACAAAATGAATGGAGCACGCTTTTTCTCCACTGTTATATATCATTAATTATTTTACAAAGTTTAACAACACACTTTCTTTCAAAATTTATATTTACAAACTGTAGGTTAAGTAATATCAACATATGTCAATTTCTTTCAAAAATCTCTCTCAAAAGGTTAACAAAGTCTCTAGATAATCTTTTAGATCATCTCTGTAAACTGCAATTGTATGAATCCAAAAAGGAAATTTTCTGATTGATTCGTGGTTGATATTGTCAAACTTGTACCTTAAATTATTTACCAAGTCGATGTACTAAATGCTTCATGCATCTGTATTGTTTAGGGGTTTTCATGGAATTGTCACTTTAAATGTCCCGTATAAAATCACAGTGATGACATTTGTATGTTTCATCTGAAGTTCTTAAGAGATTACGAATCCGATTAAACATCTAAAAGGTTATCATATTCACTACAGGGGAATACGTTTCCTCATAATCAATTACTGAGATTTGGGGAAAAAAAACCTTTGTGTTAGTTTCTGGACTACAACGCATAATCTCACTCTTTTACATTTCTTCTTACTTAAAGACACTCATTTATAACCTATTGGTTTGACTCTACGAGTGTTTGGACCACTGGTCCAAAAACGTTTTGCTTGTCAAGCGAATTAAATCCAGCCTCTAAGGCGTTATGCCATTTTGACAGTCCTCTTTGTGTGTGCACTTTAACTGAGTCTCAAATAAGTAATCTTTTTCAACGATTACATTTGTTATTTAACATATGCAAATATTTCATTAACATGTGTTTCACTTCGGTTCCGTAATATACTATTTCGATTATGTGTACTATATGGTACATAAGTTTTTAAGATGTCATATTTATTCGTTTGTTACCGGTATCCCTTATGGAGATTCATTACCAATAATGAATTTTTTTTTAATCTCTTTTGGATCGTATTAGTCTTTTCTTGGACGTTTACCTTTTTTAAGGCATTAAGTGATTTTAATAAATGTATTAGTCTCACTCCGGACATTATCTTATGGGTAGTATATAACTTCTCATTGGTCAGACCAACTACATTATTTTGCTTCTTCTATTTTCGTGAATCTTTTTCTTGAGAACTAATTTGTTTTCCATGTCTTGTGGTGAAATTATCATTATTCTTTAAGATTTACTAGAATATAGGATATGAATTTAATATAGGTACCTAACACCTAGATATAGTAGTGAAAAGTGTTTCTACTAAAGACAATTGGTAAAAATAGTGTTAGTTGTATCAATATCAAGGAGGTGAGGCCTTTGGTTGGAGAGAAGTCTCAATTAGGGGTGTTCAAAAAAATCTGAATCCGAAACCGAACCCGAATTATCCAAAATTTCGAATCCAAATTATCTGATGTTTCAGATATCCAAAATTCGGATATCAAAACTTTCAGATTCGGATATTGATTTTGAAAAATTTCGGATAGTTTTCGGATATTTCAGATATTTTTCAGATATTTCGGATAATTTTCAGATAATTTTTGGATACTTTGGATGCCCGGAATATTTTCATTATTTCTTTTTCTAGAATCATGAAAAAATAAATATTTTTTTTCAGATTTGGATATCCAAATCCGTATCCAAAATTTTTAATTGATTTTAATAAATGTATTAGTCTCTCTCGGGACATTATCTTATGGGTAGTATATAACTTCTCATTGGTTAGACCATCTACATTATTTTGCTTCTTCTGTTTTCGTGAATCTTTGTATTGAGAACTGATTTGTTTTCGATGTCTTGTGGTGAAATTATCATATTCTTTAAGATTTACTAGAATATAGGACATGAAATTAATAAAGTTACCAATATTACAACTTCACTCAGCATGTGTTTGTCACGTGCAACATTAGATATTATTTAAGTGTCTTTCTTATGTTTATCTTGTTGCAAGTAAGTAGGAGTTAATTAGTTTATGTTTACCGAGTCTTTTGGTAATTCACGTTGTGATCGTGGACCAAGTAGTTAGTTTGCTTTTGGTATTTATTTCGATGTAATCGTACTTTGTTTTCTTGCACTTTACTATTCGATAATACACAAGAAAAGAGATTTCTTCTCAATCGTTGTCTTCTTAATCATGTGAAGTATTTGATTGTTTGTCAATCTGTATCGCTTGTTTCTTTATCAAGTGGTATCAGAGCGGTGAAGAAACGATGTCGGACCTGCAACTGATCGGAGGTGTGAAGAAACTTAATAACCAAAATTACAACACATGGTCAACTTTCTTATCTTCATACTTACAGGGGCAAGACTTGTTGGAGGTAGTTCAAGGCAGCGAAACCGTTCAACCTACAGGAGAGAATGTAGGTGAAGCTTTAAGAAAGTGGCGAATTAAAGCTGGAAAAGCTATGTTTGTCTTGAAAACAACCATCGAAGAAGAACTTCTTGATCATATCAAGGATGCTCAGTGCCCGAAGGACGCTTAGGATACATTAGCAGTAGTATTAACCAAGAAGAATGATGCTCGTCTTCAACTGTTAGAAAACGAGTTGTTGTCCATTAAGCAGAATGATTTATCGATTGCACAGTATTTTCATCGGGTCAAATCCCTTTGCCGAGACATAGCAACACTTGATCAACAATCGGTGATTGGTGATGCACGTATGAAACGCATCATCATTCATGGATTAAGGGCTGAATACAGAAGCTTTGTTGCTGCTGTTCAAGGTTGGCCTAATCAACCATCTTTGGGTGAATTTGAGAATTTATTGGCTAGCCAAGAAGCATTAGCCAAACAGTTGGGAAGTATGTCGGTTGCTTCATCTCCCAAGCAAGAAGATCAAGTTTTGTATGCTGAAAAAGGCAAAGGAATGGTCAGCAACAAACCACGAAACAATCATCGAGTACCAGACAAAAACAAGAATCATGCTACGACTGAAAAGAAGGGTTCTAACTATGACCGTGGTGAAGGCTCTAGTGATCGAAAGAACCGGTTCAATGGTAAACGCACGCCGTTCAAATGTTACAAATGTGGAACTAAAGGTCACATCGCTCGAAACTGTCCACAGGTAGATGGAGAAGGGAATGCTGCTACGGTGCAGCATGAAGAAGGATGGGATGTAGAGGCCTAGTGGCCCAAATCGAAGATGAATGTGCATTTCCTGCTGTTGTGGAAACTCGACAAAACCGGTTAGATGATTGGATCGTCGATTCTGGCTGTTCTAATCATCTCACCGGAGACAAACAACGACTTCAAAATTCAACTAAATATGGTGGGAGTCGGGTGGTTACAATAGCAGATAATTCGAAGCATTCAATAGCCCATATTGGAGATGTGGTTTTTCCATCTGAGAGTAGCAAGCATGAACTGGTATTAAAGGAAGTATATCATGTTCCAGGCATGAGAAAGAATCTGATTTCAGTACCTCAAATGACAGAAGAAGGTCATTATGTTGTGTTTGGTCCAAGAGATGTGAAGATGTATAAAGAATTCGTGACATCATCAGTTCCAATTCTTCAAGGACCAAAGACGGAAACAGTTTATGTACTTAATGCAGAATCTGCATATGTTGAGAAGACTAAGGGAAAACAAATAGCTGACTTGTGGCATCAGCGTTTGGGCCATGTGGGCTTCGACAAACTAGGTCCTATGATGAAACAGAAGCTTGTTGATGGGCTGCCCAACTTGGAAATAAATTAGATTGGTGTGTGTTCTGGATGTCAGTTTGGCAAGGCCAAACAATTACCGTTTAAGGATTCAGAACACAAATCGATTAGTGCTCTAGAACTTGTTCACTCGGATGTGTTCTGACCGGTGCAACAACCATCTATGCAAGGTTTGAAATATATGGTAACATTCATAGATGATTTTTCTTGATATGTCTGGATTTATTTTATGAAAGAGAAGAGTGAAGTATTCTCCAAGTATAAGGAATTCGAAACTGATGCAGAGATCATAACCGGTAATAAAGTCAAGTGTTTGAAATCAGATAATGGAGGAGAATACGTTTCTGCTGAGTTTGGTGAATATCTTAGAAAGAAATTGGTTAAACGACAATTTACACGTCCAAATACACCTCAGCAAAACGGGGTTTCAGAGAGAAAGAACAGGCATTTGGGTGAAATAATGAAAAGCTTAATACACGACAAGAATCTTCCTGGTCGATTCTGGGCTGAAGCAATGTATGCAGCCTGTTACGTGATCAATCGCCTACCGTCACAAACTCTTGGGTATGTTTCACCTTATGAAAAACTGAATCAAATTAAACCTAATGTGAATTACTTTCGAGTTTTTGGGTGTGTATGTTATGTCTTTATACCTTCCCATCTTCGTCACAAGATGGAAAGAAAAGCTATTCGATGTGTGTTTGTAGGATATGATTCACAGAGAAAAGGTTGGAGGTGTTGTAACCCGACAAGTGGGAAAATATATGTGTCGCAAAATGTCATCTTTGATGAGCAATCATCATGGTGGTCTTCAGAAAATCAAACTTTACCTGATAGTCAACAACTTAGAGAAGATCTCGAAAAGTCTAAGGTAAATTTAGAATTCAGTGACAATGATTTGCATAATGAAGAAAACCCTCCAGACCAGAATGGTGAAGAAGCTGGTACAAATGATCAAACTAATGTGAGTTTAAGACGGTCACAACGAGCACGAAAACCAAACACAAAATATGCAAATGTAGCTATTGTGGAAGATGTTTGGGAAGAACCTAGCTCGTTTGAAGAAGCTCGTGTAAAGCAAGAATGGTGGATAGCTATGGAGGAAGAAATAGCAGCCCTAAACCTGAACGAGACATGGGAATTGGTACCAAAACCAATTGAAGTGAAACCGGTTAGTTGCAAATGGGTTTACAAACTCAAGTTAAAAACGGATGGTTCGGTGGAGAGATTCAAAGCAAGACATGTAGCTCGTGGATTCTCTCAAGAGTATGGTGTCAATTTTGATGATACCTTTAGTCCAGTTGCTAAACTTACAACAGTCCGTGTTGTGTTAGCAATTGCAATAAGTAAAAACTGGAAATTGATACAAATGGATGTCAATAACGCCTTTCTGTATGGCGAACTTGATCATGTGATTTATATGGATCAACCAAGTGGGTTTGAAAGTTCAGAACATCCGGAATACGTGTGTAAATTGAAGAAAGCGATTTATGGATTGAAACAGTCACCAAGGCCTGGTTTGGTAAAATTGCTGAGTTTTTAGAATTAAATGGTTTTATTCTAACTCATGCTGATGCAGGGCTGTTTGTAAAGAAGATAGAAGACAAAGTAGTTGTTGTGTTGGTGTACGTTGATGATTTGATAATTACTGGGGATTTGGATGATGAAATAGATCAGCTCAAAGCAAACCTGTGTGTACGGTTTCGCATGAAGGATCAAGGTAAATTAGCTAGGTTCCTTGGATTGGAACTAGCTTATGAGGAAGAAGGAGCTGTTTTACACCAAACACGGTATGCATATGATATGATGTTAAAGTTTGGCATGATGTCATGTAAAGCTACACCAACACCGTTTGAAGCTGGTATCAAGTTGTATGCAAATTATGGAAAAGAATTTGAAGATCCAACAGTGTACAGAAAGATTCTTGGCAGTTTAATATATCTCACTCTCACAAGACCAGATATATCGTTTGTTGTTGGTGTGTTGAGTCGATATATGCAGGATCCCCGAAAGCCACATTATCAAGCTATTCAACGTGTCCTTCGATATGTGAAGGGGACAATGGATAAGGGAATTATGTTCAAGAGGGAGCAAGTTCCAAAATTAATGGGTTTATGTGATGCAGATTATGCAGGAGACTTAAACGAAAGACGATCGACTACAGGATATGTTTTCTTATATGGGTCAAGTCCAATCTCATGGTGTAGTAAGCGACAACCAACAATGTCACTTTCAACAACGGAGGCTGAGTATAGGGCAGCTGCAATGGCTGCCTAGGAGTGCATGTGGCTGCTGCAGTTATTCAAGGATATGAATCAGTTAATGTCCTATGGAATACGGTTGTTATGTGACAACCAATCTGCCATTAAATTAGCTGAAAATCCAGTTTTTCATGCTAGAACTAAACATATTGAGGTTCACTATCATTTCATAAGAGAGAAAGTTCTTAAAGGAGAAATTGTTATGGAATGGGTTGACACTAATGAACAAATTGCGGATATGTTTACAAAGAATCTTTCAAGCATAAAGCTTCAGAAGTTTTGTGATAAGCTGGGTTTGAAACAAGTGAAGATTGAGAGGGAGTGTTAAATATTACAACTTCACTCAGCATGTGTTTGTCACGTACAACATTAGATATTATTTAAGTGTCTTTCTTATGTTTATCTTGTTGCAAGTAAGTAGGAGTTAATTAGTTTATGTTTACCGAGTCTTTTGGTAATTCACGTTGTGATCGTGGACCAAGTAGTTAGTTTGCTTTTGGTATTTATTTCGATGTAATCGTACTTTGTTTTCTTGCACTTTACTATTCGATAATACACAAGAAAAGAGATTTGTTCTCAATCGTTGTCTTCTTAATCATCTGAAGTATTTGATTGTTTGTCAATCTGTATCGCTTGTTTCTTTATCAGTTCAATGATCCCAAATGAGATTTTTGGTATTTTTTAACACAGAGGTTTTCTCACAACGTCTGTATTTTAAATTTACAATTTTTTTTCAAGTTTACATGATATTTTAGATCTCTGACTTTGGAATCGAAATTAGCTAAAACTCATGTCTTTTAAAAATTTGTTGAATTTTAAAAATCATCCACATCTCATTACTCGTTACTTATAAGTTATAACTAAATCAATTAAATAACACATGTTTGTTGATTATATGCTATGATGTTGTCTTTCTTTCGGTAACAACTCACACATAAATTAATATAATAATTTGGGGTGTATATTTGTGTTCCAAAAATTAGGGAGAGCAATGGAGATTTTCTAATCTTTAGAAATCGGGTATAAATATGGGCGATTCAATGTAAGAATATAACTTATACTTTTAATTTTTTTTTTCCTGGAAGGGAGACGGTCATCTCTCTAATCAAAATTAACAAAAATCATTACCCCAATGAAACCTTATATTGGCTTATCTTAGCCTACGGTTACTAAATAAGTGTTTAATGCAATGGTTTACACTTTTAAAGTATTTTAAACAAGCTTCACGTATCTTTAAAATACAATAAAGCAAAGTTTATTCAAACCATCCATCTAAATTCTAAGGCCGCTTATGTACGTGATAAGTTATTATGTTGTATGGTTGCTCCACTAAGCCATCACATAAATGAAGATAACATGTTACAATTTAAAATCACATTACAACAATACTTTCAAAGTTAAGTAGGACACCAATTACAACATCACCAATATTGCTACAAATACCTACGCATAACATCTTAAACGATGTACCTTGATCAATTTACTCATGACTCTAAAATATGCAATCCTCCATGATGTGCTGATTATCAATGGAGCCACAATGATCCAAAATCCAGTAACAAATCCAAGCACAATGCTAATGACCAACCCCCATTCTAATACATCATCATCTTTTTGGTCTCCTATTGTATCATCTGGCACTTCAACTTCAACGGGTACTGTACAATTACTTAGTGGAGCTCCACAAAGTTTGTTACTAAAAAAACTGGACTCACCGAAGCTTTGCAGTTGAGTACTGACCGGAATCCTTCCTGTCAAATTGTTGTAACACACGTTAAAGCTACTCAAGAAATTCAACCATGACAAGCTTATGGGAAGTTCCCCAAAAAGCTTGTTTATTGATAAATCCAATGATTCAAGTGTTTTCATGTCTCCTATCTTTTCTGGGATCCTTCCTGTTAACTGATTTCTTGATAAATTCAACGATTTTAACGCTCGGAGAGCCGTGAGCTCAGTTGGGATGACTCCCGAAAAGTTGTTGCTTGAAAGGTCTAACAGCGTCACTAGTCCAAGAATAGTGTTGTACATGTACTCTTGTCCCTTCATCACCAATGTATCACTGACAAGTTCCCCTGAAATGTAACTTTCAGCATCGGAGATAGTTTTTTTCTTGGAAAGGACACTAAAGTTATTGAAGCATTTTGGTATATTTCCGAACAGTTTATTATGAGCAAGATCCAAAATTTGGATTCCTGAAAGATAACAAAGCTCATGAGGAATATTTCCGTCCAAATTGTTTGATCTAAGGTTGAGAATTCTCAATGAAGTGAGCTTTGTTCCAAGCTATGACGGAATGCTTCCAACAAGTTCATTTCCACCGAGTTGAAGAAACGTTAAGGATGTCAAGCTCGTCATGGATGAAGGTATTCTTCCTGAGATATTGTTCCCATGCATGTTTAACCAAATTAAATTACATAAAGTACCCAATGTTCCTGGAATGTCACCTGATATATTATTATTCTCCAAGTTTAAGACTCGCAAACTCTTCCACTTCTCCCAACACATTAAAATGTTACCCGAAATACGATTATATCCCAACAAAAGAACTTCTGTTTCTTCCACACCACTAGAGCATAACAAATTATGTAATGATCCCACAAAGGTGTTATTTGATAGATCCAAATACGTAGGAATTAATGACCCATTTGATAGAGAAGGTAATTTCCCCGTAAACTTATTAGAGCTTAAGTCGAGTGAATCAAGTCTTGTAGGAAAAAATAAAGTTAATGTACCTTCTATGTGATTCCGCGAGATATCTAAAATAGTTAGATTGGGGAATGATCTCCAAAATGATTCGGGAGGCAAGGGTGATGAAATGCGGGTGTTGCGTATGTCCAATAGTATTAAATCCCTCTGTGATTGAAGCCATAATGGAAACCTAGGCCCCAACCCCCAAGAGTTTAATGATAGGTGGTGTATCTGGAACGGGGGATTCCAGTTTGCAACTTGCAGTTTAAGGGTTAAGTTGTTGCCGTATCCATATAGAGATTTCAAGCTCGAAAGTTTAACGAAGTGAGCTTCTGTCACAACACCCGTCAACAAATTTTTAGAAAATTCTAGATAAGTCAACTTTGATAATTGTCCAATCGAGTATGGAATGCTTCCGTTCAGTCTATTACCAAAGAGAGATAACCTCCTTAAAGATATTAGTCGTCCGATGGAGTTAGGAATGGGACCAGAAAGTCCTGATAATGATATAGATAATGACTCCAAACTCGGTGTCTTGCAATCGAAAAGACTCTTAAGAAGGTATTCTAAACAAATGTCATCAAAATTGTTGTATGACAAATCAATCTCTCTCAAGTTACAGATGTTACCAAACGATTTAGATATTGCGTTGGTGAGTTGATTTCGTGATAGGTCAAGGCTAACAAGAGAGGTCATGTTATGAATGGAATCAAGTAATGAACTTGAAATACCACAAGAACTTATATGTAACGATTTTAAGTTACTAGAAAGCCCTTTTAATACCGATGGAGAATTCATGAAATAAGTCCCACGAGCATAGAGTGAATCGAGAGAAGTCAAATTATAGAAGCTGTAAACACTACTCGGAAGATGGTGGTCAAAGTTACACAAACTTAAATCCAACGAAACTAGACTCGTTTGACTAAAAATCCACAGTGGAATAGAAGTGTTCTCGAAATGGTTCCCAGAAATATCAAGCACCGAAAGGGATGTTGCATTAAGACTAGAAACATAGGGATGTATATCCGAGATTCGACAATAAGACATATGCAACTCGACCAAAGAAGGGAGTGTGTTAATCACCTGAAACCAATCAATAGCTTTGCTAAGATCTATGCCGCTTATATCCAAATGATGCAACCAACGAAGGCTTGACAACCAATGCAATTTCATCGTGCGTGTTCCATACATATGTAGAGAAAGGACACGTAACTCAGAAAGATTCCCGATTTGATGAGGGATCACCCCACCGAAGTTTGAAGTCGAGAGGTTAAGATACCTCAAGTTTTTAAGCGAACCTATCAAGCTTGGAATCTGGTTATTTTTAAAATCATTGCAGCTCAAATCTAGATACTTGAGTTTCTTCAGCTCCAACAAAGATGGACTTAGATACCCTCCTAACTTCTGCCTAAAACCTTCTTTTAATTCTCTCGATGAGTCATATGAAATTTCATCTGGTCCACGAAGATGAATCTCATGAACATGACCAGTGATGTTATCACAAACAACTCCAGTCCACTTACAACAGTCGCTTTTGTCACCAACCCAGGAAGAAAGCCGATTTGTTTCATCTATGAGACCATGCTTGAACTGGATTAGTGCTTGCCTTTCTCTGTCCATGCATAACACATCATTTGGATTTTGATCAGATATGCACAGATGAACCAGGGCCAATACAAGAAGCAACCACAAGTGGCAAGATGAGAAATAAGAACTTGAGAACCAAACACTCATATTGGATTTTTAAGAAGGAGAAAATAGTCCCGCTTTTTAGTTTACAAGAGGATGTGAGGGTTTAATTAGTTTTGCAAAGTGTTTCCTATTTAATACCGTTTTAATAATTTTCTTTTGAATGAAATTGACACGCGTAGGTCTTAAACTCTTAAAGTCTCAATATTGAATTTGCACGGCATGTTATAAAATAGATTTATGTGGACCCAATTTTACAGCAATTCAACAACCCAGTCCAAGTCTCTAGGATGCACCTACCTTATTTTGACAGGTAAAACCAAAAGTCCAAAACCCAACACATTCAGGACAAGTAACCTGGTATGGGAATGATACTTAATATATTAAAAATAAAAATAAACTTATTTAATGGATGATATTTGTGAGTTGGTTAGTTTATAAAAATTAATAATGGACTTGAACTTATTTTAACTAAGTTTATATTATTAGTTAGACATATTTTCAACTTGAGTTTTAATGTTTTATAACTAAAATTAGAAATTAAAATTGAATTGGGGGCAGATTGGGGGCGGATTGGAGGTCGATCATAAAATTTTATGGGGGTCGATCGAGATTTTAACATATATGTACCACTGGAAAAAAAAAACTTCACGGTGGGCAGCTGCTCCCCATGGTGTTAAAGTGGCTACGCCACTGTACCCGATACCGAGGATAATGAGTAATCAGGTACGCGACAGATGGGCACAACTTTACAAACGGTAATATGACTTAAGGGGTAGGGGGGTTACTTCTTTTACATATCTCAAGCGCATTCATTTCAATTTTCAAGTAGCCTTAACATTTTTCGTACTTTATTTAAAAACATACATTTTTAAAAAAGTACTTCATTAAAATAAAAACATTCCATATTTTAATTAAAAAAACATTACCTACTTTTTTTTTAAAACAAGTATGCTTACACCAAAATCTAAAAATCATACGACCAATTATTTCTAGCAGTCATTTCTTGCTTTCGGGCAAGAACAATTCCCAAAACAGATTTGGTGTAGTGATCGCACGGTGGATGGCTTCCATTTCATTTGTGTGACAAGGACGCTGAATGGATGTTGTTGAAACGTGGAACAAGCCATCGCTATTGCCATGGGCGATGGGGAGAGCGATGGCTCCCCTAATCAACCCCTAACACTAATAGACAGAAAGAAATCAGAAATTAGTGAAGCCATTTCCGGTTATTAATTAATGACAGCTCCATTTGTAAACACATTCATGGTCAAACCCACCCCCACTTACCATATGGTGGTCAAATGACCCACTTGACCACTTCTAAAAAAATTCTAGGAAATATAGGTATATCATGATACATTTAGGGTCTGTTTGGATGAGGTAATCAAATGGACGATGGAACGGAATAGACGAGGTAATTGAATGGACAAAAGAATGAAATGGATCATTACCATTACATTGTCATGTTTGGTTACCAGTGGTAATGAAATGAATCATTACTTCATATTGTTTGGTAGAAAGAAAAAGCTGAAGGAATGAAATAAAGTTTGAGTCGGGTCAAGGTTCTAGTCATTGTTCAGATCATGGATCGGGTCGTGGTTCAACTCATGGGTCGGTTCATGGTTTAGGTTGTAAGCCGTGTCATGGTTTGGGTTGTGGGTTGTGTGTCAGCGGTTGGGTCATGGGTTGGGTTATGATTCAAGTCATGGGTCGGGTAATAGTTTGGATCAAGGGTTGGGTAATAGGTCAGGTTATGGATCAAGTCATGGGTCGAGTCATGGTTTGGGTCATAAGTCGGGTTATGGTTTGAGTCATCAGTCATGGATCGGGTCATGGGTTGAGTAATGAGTCTGGTCATGTCATGGTTTTGATCATAAGTCGGGTACTGTGTCGAGTTATGATTGGATCATTGATCGGGTCATTCCTTTAAGGAAAATAATGAAAAAAACACCCCCTCCCCCAAGGAATAAAAATTATTAAAAGAAAAAGAATCATATTCCTTATGTAATCATACATTTCATCCCTAAGTGTAACAAAACATATTTTATTTTATTCTAAGATAATAGACTCATTTTAATTCAAACTCCGTACCTGCATTATGTTCTTATTCCTAAAAACCCTACAAAAACCTTCGGCTTCGATCCGTATTTGCAAGAGCCATGGTTGGGATCATTCAGACCTCCAGAAGACACCTTCTCTTCCTGGCTAAAACCCTAATTCCTTCGTTGCACCAACGATTTGTTCCTCAAACTAACAAAATCACATCCAAATCCCCCCCAATTTTTCCTCCAAATACATTTTCCACTTCAACTCTCCAACACAAGTCACCATTTGAATCTAATCTTCTTCGCATGCTCACTAACGAGATCGAGATCGAGTCAGAATACGCCCCTCCTCATCAGGTAAGTTACAACTTACAAACAGGATACATGATTCGATTGCTGGTTTTAAATCTTTCAGTTGTTTTGTTTTATTGGAACTTCTAGTACATTCATGACCATCAGTATGTGAAACTAGTTCTGTAACATTATTTCATCCTTCTTTTGAGCTCTGAAACTTTTGTTGGGTGACATCATATTTAATCATAAAATGGAATATAATTCTGGCTGAAGCAACCAATTCAAGCGCAATGTACAGATTTTCACATCTTAAAGTAGGAACTTTATACCACACATCGAAGCAGTTTTGTTCAGGATTTGATCGTTAAAGTTACTAAGAAAGGAACTATCATAGGAATAATCAAGTTAGATCATATATGTTATCAGAACCAATCAAGTTAGAAATCACCACTAACTGGGATGCTATATTTTCCAATTTCCATTTTTTTGTGCTTTTGCAAATATGTTTGTATCACAATGACAAAGTTTCAAGTACAATGGTTAAAAATCCTAATCACACTTTCTTAGTGTCAACTGAAATTTTGTGTGGTGCAATAAAAAGGTTTTTTTTTTTTTTTAAATTTATAAAAGCATGATGACTTATTTGCAAAAAGAACTTGATATGATGGTTGCAAATTCTCTACCATGTAATCAGGTCTCACTATTATTTTTTATATCAACTAGAGTTACATTTGTTAAGATCTTGTTAAAGTTATTGGTTTTGTGGAAATTAATAATGGTGATTAACTGCAGCCTGTAAAAAAATTTAATGCATTTATGGTGGAAGATAGACCTGGAGAGCAATTTGTTACTTTAATGGGGAGATCTACACTTAATGAAAATATTAAAATTGAAGCAACAATGTTTGATGGTGTATCTCCTAACATGGATGATGATGATGAAGTCAATGGTCAACTTCACATTAGTTTGTTGATTGATATATTGAAGAATGATGGAGGCGACATGCTGGAGTTTGTATGCTCCGCGTGGCCTGAACGTTTGGAAATTCAAAAATTTTATGTAATTGGTCATGGTGGAACTTTGACTCGCCCATATATCGGTCCTGGTTTCAGGTAAATATTTTATAAACTTTGTTTTATGCTTTTATTTCATTCAAATATAATAAGTGTCATTTTGTGTTGTTATGCGACTTTTAGAAGCTTCATGTTGAGATGTGCAATGATGGTTGTCCTGATTATTTGTTTGGGATAAAGTTTGAAAATTCAAATGCAAAACGTAATTGTGGTAATTGGGATTTGTTTCCAAATTTGCTCATTTTTTAGGAGTAATGTATGTTTGCATTTTGTTTTAATTAAAACGGTTTATTTTAAGTACAAACGCAAACATGATGATGACTTGAACCAATTAGTATTATCTGTAACTCTGTAAGCATAACATGATCATGGATAAACTTAAGTGTTGCTACTGATTTAATTCTAAAATCATGTCTTGTTGTCATTATTAAACGATTCCAAAATCATTGTAGGAACTCAAATGGTGCATGATACATATATGTTTTTCTGGTTTATGTTTAATTTTGCTTTCGATTTTCGTATATAGATTCTGAATGATAAACAACTTTTGTTAACGTGGTCTAATCTTTTAGGGTTTTGGACAAAAAGATTCAGGGTGCAATGTACGAGTTTTTAAATGCAAGGGGCGTAAACAACGATCTTTGTATCTTCTTGCATCATTATGTTTGGAATAAGGATAAAGTTGAACATATTCATCGTTTAAAGCTTCTAAAATCATATGTCGAGAGATAAGTTAATTCGGCGATCACACCCTTTTGGGTTACTATTAACTGATCTTGAAGTTACATATATCGGATGCAAACATTAATGTTAGGCATCATATTCAACAATTTTTAACTTCAAACTTTATATGTATGAGGAAAATAACATATATCATTTGTTTAAATTTCGAGCACTTCAAGTTCCTTATGTGAGTGAATAATCCTAATAAATTGGTTAATTACTTTTTGTTGGTAATATTACCTAGTAAATTCATCACATATATCACATACGAATAATTACAAAGACACTTGTGCTATTGTTGATGGTGTTATTGTCGTCTGTCGATGTCAATGACTAATGTAACTGTCGATGCCAATGATTTGTACTGATGTAAGTGTATAACTATTAACGGTTATGACTAACGGTTATAACTGCGTTAAACCTTTTTCCAAAAAATTTGCAGTGTCTCCTCTTCGTGATGTTTCAACTCCCTATATAAAGGATTCATTTGGTCTTGTTTCATCAACAAATTAACCTCATTTTCACTTTCACACAAAAAATCTCATTATCTGGAATTACTGATTGTGTGTACCCACAAAAAACATTAATATGAAAGTGTCATACGCGATTCAGAAAGCTATCAAGAAAAGTCATGTCATCCGATAAAGTCGATAACTTACACTAGGAAATTGGTATATTTACAAATAATAATTGAAAGCATATACTTTACTACATACAACCTCATGGAACTGCTTAGAATATGAGTAGCAAATATTTTTGACCATAAAACAGTAACATGAAAAAGCAAACCAAGTTGAGGGATTCCATGAAGTAATTACATCAAGCAACACATAGTGTAACTCCAAATATAAACACTAAAAACATTATAGAAAAACCTATGTGTAAATGCCATTATTGGTAAAACAGCCAAAAGCATCATAAACAAACTCGCTTTCTTCTGGAATCATCTTACCTTTACCTTTCTCCTGCAATGGTATATAAGACTTAATGATTCATGTATAATCTAGCATCATATAGAAATCTTTAAGAATTGACTTGTGTGTAAGGTTTTGTATCATATGTTTCAAATATAATGTTTGCTTGAATGCTTAAAGTTTGACTGGTGCTTTTAGAAGTAGTTGTGAGATATAGAGAGATAAGTCCAAATAAGAATCATTAAAAAGTTTTAAAAGATTACTTATGAAAGGGTTAATTCGGGTGGTTGTGTTTTAAGTTTTAACTATAAGAAGTAAAATAAAAATAAAAAAATACATAAAAAGGTTACAAGTCAAATGAGTTGATCAGGTCGAAAGTCCCCCCAAAGTGTATTTACAATGCATAAAACCTCCTAAACAATTTTTCTAAAAAAAACTATATTATTAATACGATGTTATAAATTTTTATTATTATTTTCATAAATAACCCTACAAAACATATGACATATCAAATATCATATATATTCCTAAAAAAAGTAATATTTTTTACAAAATTTTACTAGATGCCAATTTCATTCTTTACAGATATACTATCCTTCGATAATTATATATGTCTTCTTAAAAAGATGAGGTTATAGCTGGTAATAAAATTTTAGAGTTCTAAAAAAGTAAGGGTAAAATGATCAGAATATATATTGTTTTCATGAAATATGTTATAAAGGACATATATGATATTTCTCAACTTTAAAGGAATATATATATATATATATATATGGTATTTCTCAACTTTATAGGGATATTTATATGATAATTCTCAACTATGAAATTCACCCAAATTTTATATCCTGTTTGACATTTGACGTATTAATCATACATTAATTTATTTATTTTTAAAAAGGGTACTAAAATCAACACAACTTGACGTGGGTCACACATTTTGCCCGACCCACCCATTTTTTCGCCAATAAAACAAATTTAGAACCATACCTGTTTCATCATAGCAGTTGCTATATCTTCTAATGGGCCCACATGTGTATATATACCATCTTTGTTCTGCAAATCCACAAAATGAGGACCAACAAGCATGTCCAATGGCCAAGAAACATGATTGTCAATTGTAACATTTTCTGGCCTAAAGATCATACCCTCATGATTATTGCTCATAGGGGTAAAACCGTCATTTAACACATTACTTAACTGTAAAGGAATCACCAAATTTGCAGGGTCATCTTCAGTACTGAAAAAAGGGTAATGCAATCCTTGATGATTCATGAGGTCAGTTGCATTGTGATATTCACTTTCTTGAATAATAGGTAATGGACAAATACCAGAAATACCCCTACCACCATTTGGCTCACCAAGTAAGTTATCTACTGGAAATGATTTTTTCTCAAAACCAACAAAGGTTGGAGGAGGTACACAGGTTGTTTGCATATAAGTAGAGTTTGGTGAAATTACAATGCTACCCTTCTGACTTGACTCGTAGCTAATTCTTTTTAAGTAACGCCGATATTTCTGCAAACAGTAATTAGTAATAAGCTCTATTTAAATTTGAAAATATTAAAAAAAAATTTATCTAGTAAATTAAAGAAGAGTTAGTACCTGAAGGTGACTAGCAACATTCGCTTTAGTAAGATTCTCCTCATTCATTATCTTTAAAATACTTGTGGGGACCGCATCTGCGGATGAGCAAAAAAGTCAACCAAAATTAATATATATATATATATATATATATATATATATATATATATAGGGGTGCTGGGACGGGTTCAAACTGGACTGAAGGGAGGAGGAATTCAATAGTCCTCTCTTCCTGGG
>WOUH02002979.1:0-19668 GCA_009936405.2 Stevia rebaudiana
CACCAAACGGTCTGAATCTGACCGATTCAGACCTTCTCCATTCAGACCTCATTAAGAGGTAAACAAACACAGCCTTATCTGGTTGTCAATGCAAGATTGGATAATGTCTTTTGGCTAAAGGGTACTCTTGTCTTATTTCCAATTTGCTTTTTTTAACTTCCCCGCAGCAGGATGGTTATCGTTGAGGTTATTGTTCTTTTTTGTCATTTGTCGCATAGTTACTAGCATTTGCAAGTTTTATGGTTTTGGTTGCAGCTGGATCCCTAGATGATTATCACAGCATTCCCAGTTAGTAAATTTTCTACCAACTCTGGACTCAATTAGATTCTGTTTCAGGCTCCTAATCCAATTTTTAGGTCTTAGTATTGTACTGATTAGATCATTAACAGTTGTATATTTTTTTATGCTGTTATAAACTTATAATATTAACTTACGCGTATGAGGAAGAGGATTATGTTTGTTGCTATGGTGGTAGGTTGTGGAGTATAAATCCTCGCTTACATCGGGGTTTCAGGTTATTAATATTGTTCATTTGATTGCGTATCTCATAAATCTGATTGGTTATCTTTGGCTCAATTTGAGATGTGTTGCTCATTTACTTTAATGACGGAGAGTCTAGGCTGTTTTCTTATGTATTTGTTATGATCAAATGTCAGGCGGGGTAGGTGTGTGAATTAGGATTATGTAGCTGTTTCTGTAGTTTTTGCTAATGGGTTTTAAGTCCTGTTTTGCATCATCTGCCTTGAATACTTCTAATTTCAAGTCTATTTTTATGTTAAGATTGATCATGGTTTGCAGCTGGTAGAAATCGACCTGGTATTCTTGGCTAAATACATTCTTGATAAATGATTCCAGGTTCTTCTGGTAACATCTGATTTTAGATGACTAACTTGTTTTCAGTTATGAAGCTCTTTGTTTTGGTATGGTTCTAATTTTATATTATTCAAAGATTGATAATGGATTTCAATTGGAAAGATATCCATAATGGTCCTATTTGTATGTATTTTTAGCTGTATTTTTCAGTGTTTTACTGTGTAATCATAAGATTATGTTTTCAAAACCTATGCACAGGTAACTATACAATCAGATATTCTAGAAAGATTGGGTTTGTTTTCTTCTTGTGGTTTTCTTTATAGTTAGACTCGGATTTTCTAAGACCAACTATAATTCTGGTAAAAAGAACTTTCTAGTCACTTTAAAAAGAATATCACATTGTCAATCTTAAAAATATGATTTTCAATATAATAATGTATATAATAAGATTTTGTTCTTCAAGTAACTTTTGATCTTTGGTGATCTAAGCTTCGATTGCAAAGCTATTTGTTATGGTAGTATGGTTATGTTTGTAGGTCCCATAAATCTGATATTCAAAGTCAATGATCGACTTCAGTTGGAAAGATGTTTCATTATGGCTTAATGGTATGGATTATTAGCTAATTCTACTACATGATCTTCATAAATTGTTTTCATAATCTAGGGACAGGTTATCTTTCAACTAGATATTTTAGTAAGATCGGGTTAGTTTTCTTCTGCGGTTCTGTTGGTTATTGCTTCATCTTATAGTAGCAGTTAGATGGTTCCAATATATTGTGTATAATATTAGTATCACTTCATGTTTATTGATTGGTATCACTTCTGTCTCAAAACAATATTTTTTTCTTCTTTGTTTTATAATGATTTTGCAAAACAATCTTTTCTTGTTCTTTGTTCTATATATTGATTTTCTTACTTTCTAGGTTTCCTGAAACAAGAAAATTATATTTTGATTGTAGGTTATTGGGTGACGAGGTAACTTGATGACCATTTAAGGGTTTTCTTTGAATTTGGTGTGGTTCTTTTTCCATATTCGTTCTTCCATTTTCTTTATCATCATGCAAGTAATTTACATCTTGCTAATATTTTAACTCATGTGATTTGTCAGTTAAATCACAAAATACTTTTTGAGTCTTGAAGATCATCTGCTGGTTTTATTCTCCTTAACATTATACTCATCTTATCATTATGACTAGAATTTTTTAATTTCACTCTAACATTATTGAACCACATATGAGTTGCCTGATACATTTCTTGACAATAAAAATGAACAAATTTAAAAGGCTATGAGATCTTTGATTTACCCAGACATGTTTATCATAAAAGAAAAATAATTTCTTCCTTTTGGATACTGTGAGTACTAATTTGGAATGATTGAAGATTCATCAATGATAACAATTTGGTTGTTCCTGCTGGTTTACTGCTCACCATTTTTTTGCAGCTTTTCTAGTTTTTTTCTTAATTCTTAGTTTATTTCGTGTCGTACTTTTGTAGGTTTATTGGTGCTAAATACCCTGGTCCAGACATCTTGACCCTAATCTGCTGGTTTTCTTTATTGTTTTTCAATTATTTTCATTTTAACATTTTAGCATTATTGGTTTTCATTTCACTGTCCTTAGTTTGTTCATGGTTCCAACTTCTAAGAAAATCCACTTTTTTAAAAGTTCTGAAAACAAAATTTTTATTTTGCTGTAGGTTTACTGGATGACCACACATCATGATTGTCATTTGGGGGGATTTCTTAAAATCATATTTTGATTCTTTTCCTTTTTTCTTTTCTACCTCTATATCATAATGCAAGTTGTAAATCTTGCTTTTTTTGTTGATATATCTGGAATACTTGTTGCTTTGCTCATACTTTTTCCTCTGGTTTGTCGCAGTTTTTTCAAGTCTTTCCCCGAGTTCTTCCCATTTATTTTCTGTTTTCTTTTTAAAGGTCACTGGTTTTTTTTCTCTCTTGGAATCAGATGCATAAAAGGATATTATATGGTAACCACCATGCATGATCCTGACCTCAAATATGGGTTTTCTTTAATTTACAAGGCCAATTTTTTGCTTTTCATTATCATGACCTCAAATATGGTTTTTCTTTAATATACAAGGCCAATTTTTTTTGCTTTTCATTGTGTCATAATGCAGGTTCTGGCAAATTATTGCTGTTTGGTCCAACATAAACTGTCCATGTTCACCATTTGCTGTCAGTCCTCCATGATTCTTACCTGTTTGTTGGTTATCATCATATGTTTATTTCTGTCTCTAAAAGCCTAAAAGTATATATTATCTTCCATCACTGGGAAAAACATAATTGAAGATTGGACCCGTGTGGTTGCTTTGTGAATCATCACCGCACGCTAATTAATTCTCTCGCATTATTCTGTCCTCTCTTTGATTTCTCATTTCTTGCATTAATGCCTGTATGAAAACACTATGTTTTCTGTGTAGGTGATGGCATCAAACATTGTTGTCCAATCACAACCTAGTGGTATTTTTGTAATTCTTGTGAATTCTTATATTATAGTAATTTTGTTATTCTGTATTCTCATTATTGTCTTGTCAATATCATAAAAAAATGTTTGTTTTTTTCCTCCTTAGTTTGATAATAGATCCTTGAAACCAAAGTTTTGTATATTGTTTGTAGGTCTGTTGAGCGATCAGACAAATATAATCATCTCCATTACTGGTGCTTCTTGACTTGTTCTGTTTCTTTTGGGTGGTTGCAGTCATGGATCAGGATCTGGTTTTTTGTTCTGTTTTGTGCATTAGATTGTTTACTATAAAACCATGACCTTTTATCTTCACATGCTTGGTGGCTCTGTAGATTGGTGCTATTAACTTTGACTGATTTGCCACCTATTGGATTTTCTTCGCATGATTACAAAATCTTGTATCACATTTACCTTCCCACGAGTTTGTTCTTCCAACCCTTTGAATTCTTAATATTACTGGTGCAACAAAAACATGTTTGGCGTAACTTGTAGGTTGACAACACAAGATTGGATATTGTTTTCTGGCTAGTGGGCGCAGTTGTCAAGTTACCATTTATCAGTTTTGCCAGCTGTACGATAACTTCTTTGCTACTGAATGATTATCCTTGGAGACTATTGTTCCTTTTTTGTCATTTGTAGCTATTGTTAGCTATGGCATCTGCTAGATATATGGTTTTGCACTTTTGCTTGCAGCTGGATACCTGGATGGTTATCGCACCTTTCTTCAATTAGTAATTTTCCTACCATCTTTGGACTTTAGGGCTCTCTTGTTTCAGGTTCCTTATTCATTTTCATATTTAGGTAGTATCATTCCGATCAGATCAACAGTTGTAGATTTTCTTTGTTGTGATATTATTAGCTTGAAGGAAAAGAATTATGTTCTTGGTTTTTGTGGTAGGTTGTGGAGTATGAATCATTGCTTCCATAACAACTTAACATCTTTGAATTGATTGTTTTTGTTTCTCCCTCTTAGACTACAGAAGGTTCCAGGTTTTTTTTCATATATCTTCTTTCTTGATGGGTAGTTGAAATTAGGGCTGCGTATCTGTGTGAGTTTTCATTGGTTTTATTGGTATGCAGCTGGGAAAGTCGGCTTCAGGTGTTGTTGGCTGAATATATTTTTATATAAAAACATTTTCTTTTAACTTTTTTATTTTTAAACTTCTTTGGAATATCTTTTTACTATAAAATAAATTTCATCAAACTAAAGAAACCAAGAAACCTACAGCTGAGCTTTGTGTATCGACGTTTTTTAAGTTTTCTAATCAACATTTTCTCAAATAAAACCGTTTTCCTAAAAGAATATTTTTTGTTGACTTATTCGATAAACAATTTAAACTTCTTATAAAAAAGTGTGTATGAATTTATGTGTAATCAACTTTTTATAAAATTAAAGTTATTTTTAAGTAAGTTTTCAGGTATGGGGTACGGGGCTACGTTTAGTCTAACCTTTTTTTGTTTTGTTATCTTTTTCCACTTACAAAAAGATTTCATTAGGAGTGGGCTATCTGTCAGGCTCATATGCTGTTTAGTAGGTTGACTGCTATAAAACCATGACTCACATGCTCTGTTTCAAGTGTTACATTATTTCATGACCAGAAATTTGACTGCTTTGGCTCTTAACTGTTGGATCCGCTTCTCGCATGATTCATTTGTAATTGTCAATCATGTATCACGCATAACTTCTCACGAGTTTGTCTTCCAACCCTTTGAATTCTTAATGTTATTAGTGCAACAAACAACATGTGTGGCCTAACTTGTAGGCTGACAATGTTAGATGGCATAATGTTTTCTGGCTAGTGGGAAGCTATCGTCTTTTTGCAAGTTGTCATTATTGGTTTCGTTTACAAAGATAACTTTCTTGCAGCTGGACGATTCTCATTGAAGGTTATTGTTTTCTTTTGTCATTTGTCCCAATAGTTACATGGATTTGCAAGTTTTATGGTTTTGCTTGCAGCATGATGCCTAGATGATTATCACAGCATTTACCAATTAGCAATTTTTCTACCAAGATTGGGTTCTGAGGGTCTTTTGTTTCAGGTTTCAGATTCATTATCATTTGTAGATCATAGTTTTGTACTGATCAGATCGTCTAACAGTTGTAGATTTATTCTGCTCTGATATTATTAACATATGGGTTCAAAGAAAAAAATTATGTTTGTTGTTTTGGTGGTAGGTTGTGGAGTATGAATCATTGTGTTTTATATCGTCTGCGTTAATGGGTGTTTGAAATTAGGGTTCCGTAGTATGTGGAGTTTTTGGTAATGGGTTCCAACCTCTGTTTGCATCTTTTGCCTTAAATAATTTCAGTTTTGGGGCTATTATGTTTAAATTTATCCGTTCGTTGGTATGCAGTTGGTAGAAGTTGGCTTGGTTTTATTAGCTGAATATTTTAAGATAAATGATTCCAGGTTTCTTCTTCCTGTATAACTTGTATCATTGGTGACTACCTAGTTTTGATTCCAAAGTTATTTGTTATAGTAGTATGCTTATGTAGGTCTCAGAGATAAAAAAAAATATTAAGAGTTTAATAATGGACTTTAGTTGGGAAGATATTCATTGCAGCCTAATGGTATGGATTATTAGCTATATTTTTGCTACATAATCATCAGAAAATTTTATGTCTTTAATTCTCTATAGGCTTCTTCTGATTTCAGTTGGTTATACTAAGAATCATCACAACATATACGACATCTCCTAAACTTATCAAACCCATGTGAAACCATTCTCTTCACGTAGTTTTTAAGGTTGACCACCTTGACCCATGTTGTCTAAAGAGGTTACCCGTGACCCGTTTGTGTAGATTGGTGCTTGAAACATTTTGACGATTTTGCTTTCAACTGTTGGATGCTCTTCACATGATTGAATTGTAATCGTGGATCTTGCATCAAACTTACCTTTTCACGAGTTTGTCCTTCTAATCCTTACTTGCATTTCTAAGATTATTGGTCAACAAAAACACGTGGCCTAACTTGCAGGTTGACTATGCAAGATTGGATATTGTTTTCTGGCTAGTGGGCGAGGTTGTCTTTTTTGCAAGTTAGTGTTTATCGGTAGAGGGTATGGTTCCTTTTTTGTCATTTGTTGCTATATTTACATCTTGCTAATATCGTAATTCATGTGATATTGTCAGCTATGCTAATGTTGATTATTCTGGTTTTTGCCGTATCTGGTAATCTCATGATTTATGTTTACTTTTCCCCGTTGTGTTGCTGTTTTTCTTTTTGAGTTTTCACATCTTTCTGTACCATTGCATAATGTTCTCTTGCTCTTTTGTTACTGCTGTTACTTTACTGATTGAGTTCATGACAGCTGTACTTTACCACATCAATCATCGTTGTCCATGTCACCGTTTGGCAAAGATGGCATCAGATTTCCTATGTGGTTTGTTGTGGTCTTTTTAAGTCTTTCCCTGAGTTTTCCAATTAAATAATGCTCTTTTTTTATATGAAGATCAATGGTTTTTGTTTCTCTCTCTTGGGCTTAGATATATCATGGATCCACATCAGGCTCGGTGTGATGGAAGATGATTTGATCTTTGCCATTGCCCGTGGATCATTAGCACCATTCTATTAGTTTCTTCTCCACTAAGCTCTCCTTTTTTTCTTGTTTTGTTGCGCGTATGCTTGCATGACATATTATATTTTCTGTGTAGGTCACTATGGCATCAAACCGTTTTCCATCAACCCCTACTGGTTTTTCTTATGATTCTTATTTTTAATTGTTTTCTCTTTCCATGATTTACTTGCTAAAAGATTGTTGTGTTAAAACTTAAAGGTGTTAAATATTTTTTTTGCACTCATTTTGTTTGTAGGTTGTTGGTAACCACAAGACATGATCATGACCACAGATAAATTTTTTTTTTAATTTACAATGTCAATATTTTGCTTTTAGTGCGTTATATTGCAGGTTTCTGAATTTTGTAAATCATTGCTGTTAGGTATGGAATATATATGGTTTGCGTTTGAGCCAATAATCAGCTACTTGTTTCTTTCATTTTGGAGATGTCGTGTAGCTGACCTAACCATATGTTAGGTGAAGGAGTCTTGGTCAAACATAAACGGTCCTTGTTCATGATGTGCTTTCAGTTTTTCAAGATTCTTACTTTTTTGTTGGTTATGATCTTATGTTTTTTTCTGTCTCATCTGTCTAAAAGCCTAAAAGTATATATTAACCATCTGTCACAGAAAGACATAACTGAAGATCAGAACCTGGTGCTTGCTTTGTGGATCATCACCACGCACCTAGTTATTTCTTTCACATTACTCTATCCTCTCTTTTCGACTTCTAGTTTCTTGCACGTATGATTACATTAAAAGATTATGTTTTGTGTGTAGGTTATGGCATCAGACATTATCGTTCAATCACAACCTAGTGGTATCTGTGTATTTCTTCTAATTTCTTATATGCTAGCACTATTGTTATTATGTTTTCTCATTATTTGCAAGAGGGGAGTTGATGATAAGAATGTATTATGCCGAGCAACAAAAGATTGGACATGTGCATTATGCCATTATGGTTACTGTCATTTCTGGTCAAATGTCATAAATGGTTCAATACTAGATTCTTGAATCCAAAGTTTTATATTTTGTTTGTAGGTCTATTGGGTGATCAGAGTCAGACATATAATCATCTGCCATCTGACGGTTTTGCTTTAATACTGATGACCATTTTCTTGTATTCTTTTCTGTATCATTGTTTTCTGTTCATAATGAATATATTATCTGAATCCTGCTTATTTTCAATAGGTCTAAATAACCTATGATTCACCAGCCAGACCTTAGATTTGTTGGGCAACCTCACATCATGATTACCAACCTTGGGTATGAGTTATTTCATTATTTGTTATCTCGCTTTTACTGCGTCATGCAAGTTTCTTAATATCCATGCTTCCACTTGTACCTTTGGCTTTTTTTTTAATGACCTCACAGACTAAGTGAAGGTGACTGATTATTATGCTTTTGTGTGGTCATCCAATCGCCACATTCTGGTTTCTGTATACTCATCTGTTACCGTATGTTTTAACTTGCATAAAGAGCTTGGAGTTGCTGCTTACCATATGTTTTAAAAAAGAGCAACATGTGATTATACATGCATTTTCATCAGTATCGTTTCATGTCCTAACTTCCTTATTTTTGTTCTTCATTCCATAATGACCAAATGTCTTTCTTGGTTTTTGAAACTAGAGACTTGTAATATCTTTTGTGGTTTGTCGGGTGACATGTCATGATGGTCATGTACGGGTTTTGTTTTGAGTTTTCATCACGTTACTACTCTGTTTTTATCATCATCCCACTATACTTCAATTTTTTTTTTTTTTTAACTTATAGGTCTTGAAAACATGTGCTTTGCTGGGGGTTTGTTGCTATTTTTTTCGTAAACCTTCTTGACCTTTTGTTGCTTTTCTTTTACGGAGTTCTACTGGTTAATTTTTCTTTCTGTTGGCAATATTGGTTTTCAGACATCTACCATTGTATGTTCTTTTACTTGGGTGGGATGCCTAAAAGAAGTACCATTTACACATTGCAGGCTTATGGATCATTTTGTTTGCTTGTGGATCGTCAATACCATCATTTTGCAGGCTTAGTTTCTTTTAGTCATCAAATGTTTTCGTAGTTTTGTTAATTTAGAATGATGCTTTTTCTTTCTCTTTTATGTTACTGAAATGCGCATAGATATGTTGTTCCTGCAGCTTTTGACATAACTGAAACTGACACGATTGCTACTCTTGTGGATAGATCATAAGCACTGGTGTTTTCCTCTGTTTTTTTTTTTTTTAATATTCTGTTCTGATTTCTATTTTTAACCTTGCAAACTTGCATTACATGATGATATTTTGATTGTAGGGTTGGTTGGTGTCAAACATTAATGGTCCTTGTTCACCATCTTCTGTTAGTCTTTTATAACTTACACGTTTTCATTAGTTCTAAATCTTATATCACTGTTGATAGATGCAATTCAATTGAAGATTTATGTTGGCTGTCGATTAATGTAATAACTCATGAACAGACTCTTAACATCTATTCCTACATTTCTCCTCTAGCTAAATGCCCATGTTATGTTTGATGCATAAAATGCAAAATAACAACTAAACCCGATCTCTTAAAACCAATTAAATTATATCTCACTGTTATTTAATTACCTTGTTTCAGGCCCATATGTTTTCCCTCCACTTTAAATTAAACGAGCAGCTCAAGTGAGAGTCCATCGGTGATTCGGTGGACATTGGCCAGAGCCCATAAGAACCAAGTAAAATCGTGTTTTGTGAGTCATATTAATTCTTTTGCAACCCAACCTCATCTTCTACTCTCACCACATTATAAATATAGAAACGACAGATATTTGACTCAACTGAAATAAATAAATGGTTATTCAAGGATTACAATTCTTATTCATGTTATTGTTACATATTTGATTGTTCAAGATGAATGGTATTCACAGTGGTTTACTTTAGTGATGAAAAGTTTCTCAAGACGGTGTTAAATTTACATCAAGCGCATCAGAGTAAGCTGATTATATATACTATATATATGAGCAAGGGTTTAAAGTTCTATTTTGGGATTGGCTGGCTTTGCTAAGTATCAAATTGTATTATTGGTTATATGTGGATTCCCTAACTCCACAAATTTGTCTTTTATTGTTTTAAATTTTCTATCATAAAGTTTGAAGATTTAACGTTTAGGTGCACTATCTAGATGGTTAAAGCAAGCTCATGCCAAGCTCTTCAACCGGGGTTTGAAACCTACTCTTTTCACCCTTTTTAGTAATAGTTTTTTAATAATAATTCTTAATTGTAACAAATGGATAATAGGTGAAATTTTAGCGGTAAAATTTGGAGAAATTTCGGGTACAAAAAAAAAAAGCTAACCGCACATCACTAACAAAACTTGCGATTATGATAACATATTAACACGTGTAAGGAGTTGGCTGGCCTGGAGAAGGCAAGTTAAGGTTGACCACTCATTTAGCATTTTAGACCTAAAAATTATTAAAAATATAAAAATAAACGACCGCCTTAAAATATTGACTCTTTCTGCGTTTGACCAACGCGTTAACAACCGACTTAAACACGTATATATAGCGTACCAATCCACCATTATACCTTCAACAATTATTTTTTATCTACCTGGTCATCAATCATCGTCTTCAATTGCCTTTACCTTCTGGTATCTTCTTTATTTTATGCTTTTGATTTCAATCATGGATCGACCGATATGTTTTGGTTTTAAAGGTGTTGCGGTAGATCTCCTTTATTTTATGCTTTTAATTTCAATCATGGATCGACCGATATGTTTTGGTTTTAAAGGTGTTGCGGTAGATCTCCTTTATTTTATGCTTTTGATTTCAATCATGGATCGACCGATATGCTTTGGTTTTAAAGGTGTTGCGGTAGATTTTCATGACTCCATCGATCAGATCTCCAGGTTCTTTCTTGTATCATTTCCGTTCGGTGATTTGGAGTCGAAATATGATTGTAACGACATCAATCTTGGTTTTCGTTTCGTCGATCGGTAACGTTGGGTTGAAATCTGGTTGTTAAACTCGATCTAATATATTATATGGTTATTGGATCTTTGGTTTATGATTTCTAGGTTTGCAAGCCATCTGCTGCGGTTACCTAGGAGTTTATCATAACCGGCTATAGGATTTCTTTTCATATTTTTAGTTATTATCATCCGAGCTGTTCAGGCCATGATTACAGCGGACTCAGGTGTTTTTTCTTATTATTTCTTTCTATCCTTGCAAAGCTATTGTACTTGCAGATCTATGAGTTTGGTGCTTTAAATCGTTGATTTGGATCGGTATCGGAGGGGAGTTTTTGGTCACACGATTCCAGTTTCTTTTTCGTATCTTTTACTTTCAATGATCACTTGATTTCGTATCTGATTTTCGATTGTGGTATCACTTGATCACTTGATCCCGGTTTTTGGTGTTTTAAACATGAGCTTTTGGTATCTGTTTTGTCAGACAAGTCGGTCTATCTGTCCGCATCGAGGGGAATCAAGAAAGATTGCTGTTTTACCGTTGAACTTCATTTTGGGTAATTTTTTTACAATAATTACTCAGTTTTAGTCTGCACGAAAATATTATATTTTCAGGATGTAGTTTCTAGTTTCTGATATCATATTTCAACTGCAAGCTATCATCCAGAAAAGGAAACGGTATGGTATTGTCTATATTTTCACTTCAGATACTTTTCAAAATCTTTTCGATGGAGGAAGGTTTTTCTTTTAATGGTGATGGTGCTTTATAGGGTTCTGATTCAGTTGGTGATCTCTCCTAATTGTCTTTTTGGTGTTGCTTCCACAAACCTTCTTAAACTCTTGGCATTTCTGTTCTACACGCTATCTTTTGATTGAGCATCTCTGCCAGGTTCAAAGTTTATATCTTTGTTTTCTGTCTTCTGGTTTTTTAATCCTAAAGACAGGGTGAATGAAAGATCCAAATCATGTTTGCTGGTATGTCAGCTTTTTGCCTAATGATCTGTCTTCTTGCTGGTTCTTTGCGTATAGTTTGATCTCTTGCATGCTTTTATATGCTTATGATAACTTGCAGTTATGAGGTTGGGTTAGTTGTTCCACTGATAGGTCTGAGGTTTTGGAAGGGTTTTGTTTGAGCATCATCATCTCCATTACCGGTGCTTGTTGACTTGTTCTGTTCCTTTTGGGTGCTTGCAGTCATGGATCAGGTTATGCTTTTTGGTTCTATCTCAGACTCATCTGTTGTGCATAGATTGGTGCTCTAACTTCTTGGACTGTTTTTCTTTTACCTATTGGATTTTCTTCGCATGATTCATTTTTAATCATGGATCTTGTATGACTGTTACCTTTTCACGAGTTTGTTCTTCCAACCCTTTGAATTTTTTAAATTACTGGTGTGTGGCCTAACTTGTAGGTTGACAACGCAAGATTGGATCTTGTTTTCTGGCTAGTGGGCGCGGTAGTCAAGTTACCATTTATCTGTTTTGCCAGCTGTACGTAACTTCTTTGCGGCCGAATGATTATCAATGGAGAGTATTGCTCCTTTCTTGTCATTTGTAGCTATTGTTATTGGCATCTGCTAGATTTATGGTTTTGCTTGCAGCTGGATGCCTAAATGATTATCTAACAATTCTCCAATTAGTAATTTTTCTACCAACTTTAGACTCCAGGGCTCTCTTGGTTCAGGTTCCTGATTCATTTTCATTTTTAGGTAGTATCATTCTGATCAGATCAACAGTTGTTGATTTTCTCTGTTGTGATATTACTAGTTTAATGGAAAGGAATTATGTTTTTGGTTTTTGTGGTAGGTTGTGGAGTATGAATCATTGCTTCCATAACAACTTAACATCTTTGAGTGAAAATTTTTTGTTTGCCCCTAAGGTTCCAGGTTCTTTTCATATATCTTCTGCCTTGATTCGTGTTTGAAATTAGAGTTGCAGTTCCGTTTGTATTTTCTGCCTTGAATAATTTCAATTTTGGGGCTATTGATCGGTTTATTGGTATGCAGTTGGGAGAAGTCGGCTTCGGGTGTTGTTGGCTGAATAATTTTTAGATAAATGATTCCAGGTTCTGACCTTTGGTGATTACCTAGTTTTATAGTGCAAAGATATCTGTTGTGTAGTGTTATCGTTTTGTAGGTCCCAAGAAATAAGATATTCGAAGTTGATTAATGGATTTCAAGAAGAAAGATATGCATTATGGCTTAATGGTATGAATTATTAGCTATTATTTACTGGGTTTCATCAGAAAATGTTTTACGAACCTACATACAGGTTATCATACGACAAGATATTTTAGTAAAGTTGGGTTAGTTTTCTTGTGGTTTTCTTAATTGGTTAGACTCGGATTTTCTTCTTCTGGTAACCTTTGATCTTTGGTGTTTACTTAAATAGGATTGCAAAGCTATTTGTTGTAGTAGTATGCTTTTGTAGGTCTTCAGAAAAAAGATATTCATAGTTCAGTAGTACTGCTGGAGAGATGTTTTTTTATGGCTTTATGGTATGGATTATTAGCTATGTCTTTACTACATAATCATCAGAAATTGTTTTCAGAACTTATGAACAGGTGATCATCGTCATACAATAAGATATTTTAGTAAGATCGGGTTAGTTTTCTGCTCATGGTTCTCTTCGTAGGTTGGAGTAAGATTTACATGTCAATAGCTTTTTGTCAGTTACTCAGTTGATTGAAGGATCATTGGCATTATCTGTGTAGGGAGGTATTTCATTTATATGTTCTGTTTCTTGCTACATGACTGCAGTTCTTTATTGGTGTTTACAATTTGTTCGCGTGTGGATGATTATTTGAGGTTTGTTTGGTGCTGGCATGGTAAAAGAACTCATTTTGTTTTGTAGAAAGAACTCATTTTGTTTGTGGGTTATCGGTAACTACTAGGCACGATCAGATGTGTTTTTTCTTCGATTTATATGGCCAATTTGTTTCTTCTGTTATTTTTCATTGCTTTATAATGCAGGTTTCTGAATTTTCTAATGTGCTCTTAGGTATGGAGTATATTAATGGTTTGCATTTGAGCTATTAGTTTCTTTCATTTTGGATATTTCATGTAGCTGACTAACCATATGTTAGGTGAAGAAGTCCTGGTCAAACATTTGGTTGGTCAAAACATAAATGGTCCTTAATCTTCGTGTGCTGTTAGTTTTCATGGATTCTTACTTTTTTGTTGGTGTTATGTCTACTATCATCATATGTTTTCTTCCGTCTTATCTGGCTAAAAGCTTAAAAGTATACATTATTCATCCATCACAGATGTAATTGAAGATTGGAATATTGTGCTTGCTTGTTGATCATCAGCACCTGTCTATTTGTTTCTTTCACACTATCCTGACAGAAGGTGACTGGTCATTCCCTTTTGCGTGGATCAGTCAATTTCCATATTCTGGATTTTGTATAAATCTGTCACTGTTATTGTCCTTCTGTTATCACTAAGAACTTGCATAAAGAGCTTGAAGGTTATATGTATTTCAGGAACTATGCAAAAAGAGCAACATATGATTGGACCTATGCATTTGCATTTCATCAGTATCACAATTTCATGTTCTAACTTCCTTTCGTTGTTCTCCATTTCCTAATCCTCCTTTCTTTCTTGGTTTTTAAAACTAGAGATTTGTACTTTGTTTGTAGGTTTGTTGTGTGACTAGACATCATGAGGGCCATCTGCGGGTTTTCTCTAAATTTTAAGTTTTATCGCATTATTTTTTTTACTCCCTTTTTATAGTCGTGCAACTTTTTAAATCTTTCTTAATTATTCATAGGTCTTGAAAACTTGTGCTTTGCTTGGACCTTTTTCCTCTCTGGTTTGTTGCCATATTTTTAGTGAACCCTCTTGACTTTTTGTGTTTTTCTTTTTATGGAGTTAATATTTCTTTCTGTTGACATCATTGTATTCGAGTTTTCTATCGTCATATGTTTTTTTTTTCACTTGGTTAGGATGCCTTAAAGATACACATTTGCACCTTGCAGATTTAGTGTAATTGAAGACGATTGGATCATTTTGCTTACTTGTGGATCATCAATACCATCATTTTGCAGGCTTAGTTTCTTTTTGTTATCAAAATTTTTTATAATTTCTTTAATTTAGGATGATGCTTTTTCTTTCTCTTTTATGTGACTGAAATAAGCAGAGATTTGTTGTTGCTGCAGCTTTTAACGCAGCTGAAACTGACACAATTGCTACTCTTGAGGGCAGATCATAAGCATTTGTTTTTTTTTTTGTTTTTTATATATATATTCTGTTCTTGATTTGATATCTTATTTTAACCTTGCAAGGTTGCATTACATGATTATAATGTTTTTGTAGGGTTGGTTGGTGCAAACGTTAGTTCTTCACTATATGCAGTTGGTTTTTTATAACTTTTATATATAAGTTTTCGTTGGTTCTAAAATTTCTATAATTAGTGACGGATGCAATTGAAGATTTGAACTTTGTGCTTGCTTTGTAGATCATCAGTACCCACCAATCAATTCTCTACCTCTATTCTGTTCTTTCTTTAATTTCTCATTTCCCCTTGTTTATCTGTAGGTTATCGAACATTGTTGTCCAATCACAACCTGGTGGTTTTTCTGTAAATCTTGTGATCTTTATTTATGCTATTAATATTGTTTACCTGTTTCTTGTCATCATGAGGAACTTGCATTAGTTTGGAGTTGATTCTAAAATGTTTGTATTTTGCAGAAAGATCAACAACAGACTGAACCTCGGTGTTACGATTAGTGCCATTTCTCGTCTTAAACCCTGATTCGTTGTTTTCCAATCTATACTTATCAGCTCTTTTTAGATTATTGAAACAAAAGTATCGTCTTTTGTTTGTAGGTTTGTTGGGTTGACCATACGTTGTCTACCATCTGCTGGTTATGCTTTGACTCTGATAATCATTTTCTTTTCCTTTCTGATTTTTTTTCTTTCTAATTTTTTTTTTCATTATTGAAGTACTTACATCTTGGTCCATAGTCATTTCATGTTCTGCAGAAATTGAAATGACTGGAACTTTGTATTTTGTTTGTAGGTTTTTGTTGGTCAACCACACACCATGATTACCATTCTTGGGTTTTCTTTGATCCCATCTCATCTCATTAGTTTTTATCTTTTTTTTTATCGTCATGCAAGTCTTTAAATCTTCTTGCTTATTTGCTGATAGGTTCTGGAACTTGTGCATTCTTGGGTTATTATTCATGCATTTTGCAAAGACAACAACATATAATTGGACCTATACATTTTCATTAGTATCATCTCATTCTTCATTCCATATTGACCAACTTTCTTTCTAGATTTCTTAATCAATAGAATTGTATTTTGTTTGTAGGTTTGTTGTGTGACTAGACATCATGACGGCCATCTGCGGTTTTTCTTTTCTTTAAACTTTACCGCAATATTTGTTCACTCCCTTTTTTTATTATCATGCAACTGTTATATATCTTTCTTCATAATGACTTATAGGTCTTGAAAACTTGTGCTTTGCTTTGACTTTTGTCCTCTCTGGTTTGTTGCCATATTTTTCATGAACCTTCTAGACTTTTTGCTCGAAGTTCTACTGGTTAATTCTTTTCTACTGTTGTTATCATTAGATTTTGGTCTTATATCATCACAGGTTTTTTTCTTACTTTACAGGGATGCCTAAAATATTCAGTATTGACACAACGCAGGTGGTGTAATTGAAGATGAATTGGTCATTGTGCTTACTCATGGATCATCACTACCATCTATTTGTTTCTTCCCACTATTCTGCTCTTTTTCTGGATTCATTGTTTCTTCCCACCGTTGAACATTGTTGTCCAAACACCACGTACCGGTTTTTCTATAATTCTAAAGTTTCTTTAATGTTTGCAACATTGTTCTTTTTTTCCTCTCCAAAATCATGAAAAACTTCCAGGAGTGTGGAGTTGCTATGTGTGTGTTTTTGCAGAAAGAGTAACAGTTGATGGACCTGTGCGTTTTTTAGCATAGTTTTTTTCTTTCTTTGTCACCTATGTGTTTTTCAAATGTTAAGAGATGTCTGTTGTGGTAGAATTTTTAGGTGACTAAGTATCATGTAAGTACCGTTTGTTCTAACTAATTAATCAACATTTTTTCCTTATTTTTTTAGTTTTTTTATCAATGATTTCTGCTGATTATGTTTATCATTGTGATTAAAGATGACTGGATCGTTGTGCTTGCTCATGGATCATCAGCATCCATCTGGTTTATTTTTATCAATGATTTTTAAGTTTATTTATTGTGATGTTTTATTGATCTCAACCAAGTGGTTTTTCTACAAAACTTATGATATTTTTATAATTGCCATTATTTTTTTTCCTTTATATCAGCTGTCAAGAGCACTTTGCAGGAGCATGAAGTTTATGGTTCACATAGTCACTGGAAAATACCAGAAATTACCATTATAGCCATTTAGTAAGACTGTCTTGACTTTAAGTTTGTTGCCTTTTTTATTGTTATTAAAATTTTGTTTCATCTTACATATAATAGTTTACAACAACAAAATAGGACAATGGACTTGCTGTTTTTTTTTTTTTTTTTTCTTCAGATCCTGTTTTTGATTGAATTGTCAGAGTCCAGCAATCCGTATTAGGGTAGGAGTGTTGATTTTGACTGAAATGTCAGAGTCCAACAATCCGTATTATGGTAGGCACAACCTAAAAGATTCGTTTTCATAGTTGACCTAACAAGAAATTAATAAATATAAATTTTGGTTTTTTCTTAATTGAAGTTGGAAATTTTTGTTTTCAAGATTTGTGTAAAGAGTTCTTTTTCCCAGATTCAGGATTTTGAAATCGATTTAGGTTTATGTTGAGTTTATTTGATATTGGTTTGTATGAGCGTTTGTTTACTGAAAATTAGTAGTAGCTGTTATTTTGTTGCATATGTTTTCATTACCGTTTTTTTCTAATATAATATATTTAAATTAAAACAAGTTTTAACTCTGCCTGGGTTTCATGTTAAACTCAGCCGGTCCCAAGCCCGGATAAAACGAGGAGGGTTTGAAGTTCGCTAAAAACTTGTATTCATACTCGTTATGCTTTTTTTAGTCCAGTTTTACAAAAATAATAATAATGCCATAACTGTACTTGTCCTAGGTTTCTTATAAACGTTTTTATTCTTGATTGCGCGTGTTTGTATAGGTGAGCAATATTGTAACAGTGTAAGCACCAAGGTTGGTACATATTGATGCGTTATTTTTTTATCTTTGGAGGCTTTTTAATGAAAATCTGGTTCATGTAACTTGCTTCTGGGGCTTTTGATGTTATCATACAATTATATGGTAACCTCAGGAATGAGACTGACTGAATTCTAAATAATAAAATCACTAGACTCTGGTTTAAATAATTTGGATATCTTGAAATATTGGGGAATTTAGCTAGTTAAACTATTAAGTAGTTTAAAGGGTAAGTTTTAGTGTTGGTTTCATAGCTCAGAAGTCGAAGTGAATTATTCTCTTTGGATTTCTGTAATGTGTTAAGTTCCTAGTTTGAAGGATACTGCATATATATGTTACTATGTTAGTGTGATACACCCTTGACCGTTGTATATTTGCTGAAAGAAGTAAAAGATGAGAGAAATTGTATATACTACTTTGTGGTGGATTTGGAAGGAGAGAAATTATAATTAATTTAACAAAAGATGATCTCGTAAGCTACTATTACCCACATCAAATATGACTTGTTTTTATGGTTAAAAAACAGGTTTATATGGATTGTTTTTGTGATGTTATTATGTAATTTGTTTTGTCGGGATTTTTAGCTTCTTGTTGGCCCTTGTCAATGAACTTGACTGTTAAAAAAAAATGTAACCGCATTCTCCAATGGCACTCCATCCGTTTGCTCAATTTCGGATCTTGCCAGCTCCATTGAACACCCACCACTGGAGAAGCTTTAAGTGTCATTGGTAGTCGACGACAGTGTTGTAAAAATCGGCCTAGGCGCTAGGCAGACTCCAGACGCCTCGATTTTGGGCTAGACGGCTGTCTAGGCGCTAGGCGGGTTTAGGCGGGTCTAGGCGGACCTAGACGGCCAGAAATCGGTCAAAATCCTCAAAAATCAGTCAAAGTTGGTTAAAAAAAAGTCAAAATTAGTCAAAATTTGGTCAAAATCTTCTAAATATTTATAAAAATGTAACTATTTTTATATAAATTTTGTATAATTATATTAATATCTATATATAATTTTAAAAAATTACATACAAAATTCCAATCCGCCTAGTTCCGATTAATCCCGACTAATCCCTAGGCGGTACCTCACCGCCTAGGTAACGCGTAGCGCCTTCTCCAACCTTGGTCAACGGTATATGTATTTAATTTTTCCATCTGGGAGTCTGGGTATGAGACCGGTTGAAGGGAACCTTGTGTCTTGTAATTGGAGATTCACCCATCTCGAATCGAGTTGACTATCTTGACGTTTATTGGTAGAAGCCATTAAATTTTCTCATATGACTATTCAAATCGTTTCACTTTGAATAACAATGATCAATGGTTCGGGAATTGTCTTTCATTATTGAGTGAAACTCTTCAGTTATCTATGGTTAACGTAGCGTTTTGGTAAAAAAAATGTAAAAATAAAGTAATACCACTCTGTGTCCCATAATGGTGTGGAATACTTGGTTGAGGCATTAATAGCAGAAGCTGTGGCCCTTCCTGCATCCCTTGCTGATGCAAAAGCCTGCCGCTCTAATGGAGAAGTTGAAACTGAATGGCTTTTCACTTGGCATAACGTCAAGTATCTGCTTGTCGAGGCATGGTGTCACACCCCCATCTCAACGTATACGACAGCGGAAGACTTTGTAAAACGAGATGGGGCGTCAATGTGACGTTTTACTGATTGGGTCACAAGCACATGATTATAAATATACATTACTTCCCAAATTAAAATACATACATCTG
>WOUH02002999.1:0-19660 GCA_009936405.2 Stevia rebaudiana
AACCGGGCTTGAATTGGGCTTATTAATTGCAGTTTCTATAATATACAATTGTTTTTTTTTTTTTCAAAATGGGCCCCCTAAATTTACGGGCCCTGTACGAGAATCGGGCTCACACATGCTCTGAGCCTCCCTTGCTGAAAGTATTTGGATAAAGTAACGAAATTTTAATATATCTGTTCTATCTAGATCTAATATAGAACCTACAGTGGCAAAATTACATGGTGAGATATTTAAGAAAAATTCCAAGTCTGTCCCGTTCTAACATTTGTAACATTGCCATATATAAATAAGGGAAATTTACCAAATTACACAATTTTGATCACATTTTTATAAAAATAGACATGACTTTTGGAGGCAAAATGCCAAAATCATAGAAAAGCGATGAGTAAAATCTTGTCAACACCCATAATTCATGTCTATTTTTGTAAAAATGTGGTCAAACTTGTTTAGTTTGGTAAATTTCCCTATAAATAAGGAAACACAACATTTTCATTTCTGACTTAATTACATGATCTTGAATTTATAATCTTGAAATAGGAAAGTATGCATCCAAAAATTTGATCTAAAATCTAAGAGATTCACCTATAATCAATATGTTGATTTTCAAAATTTGATTAATATAGGATTTACTCGTAATGGAAACCATTGTTCCTGTACTCGGCATTTAAATAAATGATCTAGTGTACGTAGCTGTTTTTTATAAGATGTATAATCACAAAAAAACATGATAATGGTTAGTTGTATGTACATATGTGTCAAGTTAAGTTCTACCCATTATTGTAAGTGTTCTAAGGGTAATTTTGTTCTGTGTTTAGAGTTACAAATAATGATACTTAACTAAAGTATAAATTTGCAAATAAGAGTCTCATAGCATCTTAACGAGAGAGAAAATTATACTCACTTAGCAAGATTACGTGAAGTTGATGGTTAATGAAGACTCGCAACGTGACTAACCATCAGGAATACCCACAAAAGCGAAGACTAGATAAAAGATATATAAGCTTCCATTATTTTGGGTTTTTTTTTTTTCTTTTCATATTATATATGCTTTTCTTTTTTCCTTTTATTTAATGTTTTCCTTTTTCTTTTGTTTTTTATATTATGTTTTGTCTTCTTTTTTTTTAACATAATATTTATCGACATGTATACTTTTGCATTCATGTTGCTTGGTAGTTACTTTTACGATGAGTTATAGTTTTACGTTGAAGTGACCGTACACTTTTACTGAAAGTTTATTTTAAGGTTATATGATGATGTGACAATCGTCAATACATGTGTTTTTCTATCTGCCTTTCATATTCAGAATCGTGACACAACCGACGCTGCAACGCACGGCGCAGGCTTCCAACTAGTTGATTAGATTTGCCATTTGCGTTTCATAAGTATTATTAGTCCATGGTTCAATTTTTTGCCAAAATGTATAAGAAAACCAAAAAAACCTTGATCGTTGCTTACGCAACTCCTTCCATCTCTTTAATGGAGTTTATATACCAAATCAAGGTTAAAATAAAACAAAAGAGCAAGTTAATTTGATTAAAGGGTGGTGATGGTTGTGGTGAATAGTTGCGATTTGCCTCTGACCCAAACCCAACACAATCGTCGCCGATCACGTGTCGTCGGTGCTGGAGAATGGTAGCAGCTTGAATCTGTTTTTTAGCCGGAGGTCACATCAAATCTTGGTTTGCCGGAGGTCACATCAAATCTTGATTTGCCGGAGGTCACATCGAATTTTATCGAATTTTGGCAAGAGACTTTGTTGTCACATCACATAATCAACATAACGATTAGAAATTAGGGACAATTTTGACAAGAGACAAAATTGTTCTTAATTGGATTAAATAGACCAAGCTATCCTTGGTGACTAACATATTTGTAACTTTGACCTACAGAAGGAAGAGAATTTTTGGGAAAACTCACATACTAAAATTGCAACCTTTTGACTTTGGACGAAACTGATTTTTGTAAACCATAAAGACAATTTTGGCAATTTACTCAAAATTTTAGCATAAGGATGAGGAAGTCGTTGAGTAGGTCAAAGTTTAAAATAGCTTTAAAAAACTTGAAATTTTTTTTTTTTTTTTTTTTTTAATAACCATCAACACTCAACAGCGTATATTATTTTGGGAGTTAGGGTTCTTTTCAACAGACACAAACTATAAGTCATCGTAACCCTGTTCGACTGTTCCCCCTCACGCTTCATCATCACCGGCGACATCATCACCGGAGAGGCGGAGACAGGCGGAAGACCACAGCTTCAACCTTCACGAGTAGCTTCACGATTTCATCTTCACAGAATCAAAGGCTCACAGCAGGTACTTCCTTAATTCCAATTTTATAACTTGTAATCTTCTTAACTTGCAGTTCAATGAGTTGTTTAGCTGCAATGTTTAATTTTTTTGTGTAATTGTGTTAGAATCTTGAATTGAAATTGCTAATTCCTTATTCCCTAGTCCCTAAATTTTGAATCTTTAATTGTTTGTGCTGAATTTTGTTGTGTAACTTGCTGTTTTTTTTCCTAAATCTTGTATATGTTGATTTTCAATAATTATAACAAAAACAGAGTTTTTTTGTTTATTTAGAAATTAGTCTAAAAAATGGTCAGATTGGTCGCCAGGGTTAAGGGTGTTTTTCTAATTTCGAAAGATTTATTTGTGATCGGGTTTATCTATATGGATACCGTTGATTTCAGTTTGCAAGCATTTTCCATTGCATTATATTACAAAATTGAATGCTAAAATCTGTTTTTTATTAGTTAACTAAGTGTATTTTGATGATCCTTAAAGCAGTCATAGTTAGTGTTGGTTTAATGAAGTTTGAAATATTATGATAGATGGAGCTAAAGCCGATTTCTTATGATCAGAAGTTACCTTCCTTGTCCGCAAGACACCAATGGTTCATTGCTCAGAATCTGGAATCTGATACCCAAATCTTTTACACTATAGACAACATGCAGTATCATTATCAGAGTCAAGTCAAAGAGTTGCGTGGAAGACGAGTCCGCGCATGTTTTTACGGTTGGGTGGTTCTCTCCAACCATCCAGACAGTGTCATGTGGTTTCTTTGGAACCCGCTTACATCTAGGTTGATTCACCTCCCACCTCTTATTTATAAAGAAAGTAATTCTTATGAATGTTGTTTGTCATCTCCTCCTGATGATCATGGTTCGGTTTTACTCTTAATACCAACCAAAGTTCCCACCATTGCTTTTTGTCGGCTAGACCGTAAAAGAAGATGGAATGAAATGTCATATGGTAAACAACTTCGTAGCATAAGTGGTGTAGACGATTGTTTCTTACAGAGTCCAACTTGTTGCAATGGTAAGGTATATGCAATGACGTTGGGTCTTTATTACAACTTTGTTATTCAAGTTGATATTGCTCTTGAAGGGAAAGAAGTTGTGATAAGTCTTATACCGTTTATAGAAACCCCCCGTATTTCTTACAATCGTTGTCCTTCCTTTAATAGTTTTCAAAGCAATTTTTCTTTCTTGAAAGGATCGTTTACAAATTTGTTTTACATTGGTGTTTGTTTTAAAGATGAAACGAGGGTTGGTGATGTGTATTTGTTTAAAGTAGATACTACTTGTATGATGTGGGAAGAAATGGTGGACCTCAAAGATGCTATATTTTTTCTTCAACTTTCTAGTGATTATTCAACATGCTTCTACGATTCTACGGCTAACTCAGAGGTAGGGGGTTACGTACATATTCTTGGTGAGTCGGGCAAAATAATGTACTCGTTTCATGCCAAAGATAGAACCTTGTCTTTATCTTCTATGCCTTGTCAAGTACGAGAATGTGAACCGTATGCATGGGCAATGCTTGAGTGGAGGTATCATATATAATTATATTTTGGTTATTTGGTGTACATTTGTTTCCTTATCATCATATTTTGTGTAGGTTAGAAGTTGATCATGCGCAAGAAGAAAAAGACAAGGATACTGCGATAGCCGTAAGACCAGTCAAGGGTGATACCACAAGAGGTGAGTCACACCTTGTTAATATTCCGATTGATATTTTGGAATCGATTATGGAGCTTTGTATTGGTAGCGAATACATGAGGTTTCGTGCTACATGCAAACATTGTTATTTAGCAGCACCTATGGTTCATCGGAGCAACAAAACAACATTAAGGAGATTGCAAATGTACTCGTTAGTTTCACCATTGTTAATGGTGTTAGACAATTATCATGGCGTTATCACTTTTATAGATCCAACACACAATGACAGGTATCTTATTAAAGTACCTCAACAACTAAAGGGTGATTACCAGATATACTGTTCTAGGTATGGTTGGTTGTTGATGTATGAAATTGATGGACCCATTGTGTTTTTTAACCCGTTCACCACTAAAATCATCGAGCTTCCAGTGGTGCCTTATTTAGAAAGCTTTTGTTTCTCCGCACCACCTACTTCCCCAAACTGTATGGTTGTCGGGTTTACAACATCTGGACCATGGTCTGTATTCTTCCACTTTGTATCTAGGGAATCAACATGGCGTGGATTTCGTTTGAATTTTGGTGATGATGATCCGTATTCATTTTACTTTCCATCGTTCATTGGTCAAGATGTTTATGCCTTGTGTAAGAATAAAGGACTTGATGTCTTTGAAAACATGATTAAAGATGATTACTCTTGGGAGGTGGTTGTAAACGAACCCCCAATAAGTGGTTGCAAATCTTCGGCGGAGTATTTTCTGTCAGGTTGTGATCAACATCGTTTATTAGTTGTCGTGGGTGAGTTTGGAGAATCGGTTGAGGTGTTCAAAGCAAACGAGTCTACATACGAATGGGAGAAAATAGATAAATTGGGAAAACACATGATTTATATTTCTGATACATCTTGTATATGCCTTGATGCCAAATCACCAGAAATGGAAAACAAGATCTACTTTCCAATATTGTTGCATAAAGAGGGCACGAAGGTAGTGTTCTATTCTCTCGAGACATGCAAGTATCACACATTTGATGATAAAATTATAGATACAAGTTTCGGTGTAGATTTATTTGGAACAAAACATTATTGTTACCCTCATACATGGATTCAACCAAGTTGGTCCTGAGATAACCCATACCCATCCTTGAATTTTTCTTTCCTTTCTTTTTTGTTTTGTTTTGTAACTAGGTATAATATCCGCGCTTCACGGCGGGACGCAGACCAATATTTTTTTGAACAAATTCGGAACTATCTTTAATATATCAAGTCTTCCTTAGATGAAATGTCAAACGTTCATACTAATTTCGATTTTTTATGCTCAAGGCCTGACTCGTCCAAAATCATTGTCAAGGAGAGAATTCACAAGTAGAAAAACCTCCGGCTCAGGTGGGACTTGAACCCAAATTCTTCCCGTTTTTTAGAAAGTTTTAGACACTCATCTCGACCACTTTAGGCAGGAATCATTGGTAAAATTTAGTGCTAAAAACAGAAACAAAAAATAAACACAAAAGACGTAAAATATCTATAACCCATATGTAAAATAATATAATGTTTCTAAAAAGGTTATTACATATAATAAGCTACGAAACAATTTTTTTGAAAGAATTTAGATTTTTCATAAAGTGCTTTTGCAAGTAGAATTTCTAACTTAATTAATATTGTTTATATTCATTTAAAATTTACGAAAGAGTCCTTGCAGTGAAAACTCATGTGTATGCAAAGTGCAAACTAATAACTAAAGTGTATTTTTGAAAGTGAACTCTAGTGTCCATCAAATTAATTTTTCACAAGTGGTAGGAGCCTTCTTCTAATGTGGCGGTCATGAGTTTAATTCTCAGTAGGGACAAGTTTAAATTGACACCAAGTGAAATGCCAACTTGGAATTTAACCCAGGTTCGGTTTCGATGGGTGATGAGGGTTTACTTATTCCACGGGGTTGTCGCGCATCAGGGAAGCGTCTCACCGAAATCCTATAGACCCGATTCAGATAATATACGTGGTACGTGAAAACAACGTTCTTCGAAAAAAAGAAAGTAAACTTTAGTCGAATGTAAGAATAAAATAACTAAAACTTTTGTTTTGAACGGCAAAAATAAATTTAATATAGAAAGAAAAGTCAAAATTATGATCATTTAATTTCTTGCGGCTTTAATTTTCTTACGTTTGTACCATACCCTCGTACCGAACATATGATGGAAACTTCACACTGCCCAACACTTCATTAATCAAAGTATAAAACATTTATATTTTTCGTTTCATTTTGTTTTTCTGTTCGAGTCTTCATTGCAAATAGGAAGCATCTACACAGTTCTTACAAGGTCTCTTATGAGCTTGTTCTTCACAGTTCTTACATCTCATACCTGCTGTTGTAGTTTGAGCATGACCAGATATGTGTTCGTTCTACCTAACCACCAACGCCACCACTGCAACCTTCACCGTCATCACCACAGTTCGCTCCACCTTCACTACCATCGATTGCTCCACTCTCATCGCCAACAGAAGATCTGCCGCCAGTCATCACCAGTTCACCACCGTAAGTTCCACTTCACTCCACGACAGCATCACCTTCCACCATAACCATCGCCAACATCAACTCACTCCTGGGCGCCACCGCCGGCATTCACTTTTTTCCGCCACCGCCACTGCTAGAATTGAATACTGAAAACATTGGGACCCAAATTTTACTCCATTGCAGTAGGAGTACTTATTACTGTAAATAGGGAAGGCTAAGCTTTTGAAGAAGGAGCAATCATGAAAAACCACGTGGCACCATCACAAAAACCAACCAATAGAAAACTACTACTGTTAACACCTTATACTTTTTTCAGCTAGGTCACGGTGTCGTCCCAAATCTCCTCATTTCTTTTCACTGTCACATCAGTGCCACATCAGCTTTTCCCACTTTTCCTCATTTTTTCTCACTTTTTCCCATTTTTCTTCATTTCACTGGCAATCGTCCAACTTTTCTCCACTTTTCTCACTTCCCTCTTTTCTTTCTCTTTTTCTTCTCCCGTTCTTCGGTGACACTCGGCTTCCAATCCCCAAAAATTGAACCCCGAATTTTGAGGGGGCGGTGTTCCAGATCGGGGCCGCACCTCCCCCAAATCCTCCCTATGCTCCACACCGTGTGACCTTATATGGTGAATAACATCAAAATCCATATAGTCTTACATTTCATACTTTTTAGCTTGATACTATTAAAAAAATAAGTTAACGAAGTAATGACAAATAAAGTTATTGAATAAAGTACAAGTAGTGGAGTAGACAATCGGTTGCATAGCCATCGTTCCTATGAATAAAGTTGAAGCTATGGTTAGAGTTCCAAATATTTCATGATGGTTATTATTATTTATATATTTTATGAATTATAACACCCTATAGTGTACCTAACACAAGTTGAAGACACAATCATTTGATTATTTTACGTAGTATATTACTTTACCTTAAGAATGACCGATATATGTTGGATAAAATTATGCGAAATTTAAGATTTGATGGCATTTTTACCGAAACAAACACTCGATCCAGTGTATCATTGTTGTGAAAAAATTGATGCTCAAGAATACAAATACAATTAATTAAAATACAAATACAACTAATTAGGGGTGTAAAGGTGGCGACCCAAGCCAAGTTCGGCTTTCTTAATTTATCTGAACTCGGCTCGTTTCATTGTCTATTATAAGTTCTAACTCGACTAGGGCACAACTCACTGAGTATTTATCATTGATTTAATAAACCAATTTATTAGGGGTGAACAGAAAAGCAAATTACCGAACTAAACCAAATTAACCGAAGTAAATGAATCGAAATAACCGAACCGAACCAAAACCAAGGTTTTTTGTTCGATATCGGTTACTAAGCTTTAATTAACCGATTTAACTGAAAGCGAACCAAACTTAAAAACATAAGAGATAACTAAAGTCAAGTATTATAGAATATGTAATTGTTAAGACACATAATACATTCTATATAATATTGCGTCTTTATTTAGCTACATTTTCTTGCAATACCTTTTTCAGGGTCTGTCCTGAGGATTAAAGTGCACGGGACGAGACGGAAAAAGAATGTTCATATACCCGAACGATTTATCAATTAAAAGAAACTTATTTTTTTAAAACGAGGATTAAAGTTATAACAATAAACATAACAACTTTGAATGATCAAACAACCTTCATAGTTTCGTTGATAATCAATCTACAGTTAAGATTTCATGAGGTTGCAAGATCGAAAATCTTTAGCTGCATTTTTAAAAAAATACTCAGAACTTTCTTTCTTTTCACAAAACTTAAAAACATATCCAACATCTCCCCTTTAAAAGAATTGTAAAATAATTTCTTTATATAAATCAACCAAATACCTCAAGGCTTTCTCATTTTTTTTTGCTAATTACTAAGTATTTTAATTTATTTTAAACTAATTAAATAGATTAATTACTTAAAATATGTAAACTATTTTTTGAAAATTTGTGAAAATTAACAGCATAAATATGTTTTTTCAAGAATTTTGTATATTTTTAGGAATTTTTTTTGGAATTTTTATTAAAAGATGAATTAAAATAAGTAAGAAATGATTAATTAAATTTAAATGAGGCGCAATGGATGAGTCTTTTTTACAACGAAAGTTTGTGGAACATTTATTGATAACAATATTTGGTACATCTACTTGACAATAATTGCAAATCGATTTAGGTTTTTTTTAGATCACGATGAGATTATTAACAAAAACCGATCGATTTTAAAAAACCAATAACCAAAAATTTTGGTTTTGGATTCGATTGAGGGTAATAACCCAATCGAGTACACCCTAAAATTGGTATTATTTACTAACATTTTTTATATTGAGAATAAAAAAATTGATATATACTTTTATTCTAATCATTACTTTTTTAAATAATATGTAGCGTAAAATTATTCTAAATAGTATGGTTATTTTAAACAATGTGATAATGATTCTAAAAAACTCATAAATCGACTCAAACAAAATTCAATTGAACTTATCCCAGCAGCGTTGGAACTGACACGTAGAGTTCAACGAGAAGGTTCCAGCAACGCTAAAATCAATTCAATTAGAGTTCGTTTGAGTCGATTACGGTTTTTTTTTAAATATATGTTACAATTCTTACAATAGGCTTTGCATTTACTTGAACATTTTTCTTATTATGTAATTACATATTTAATATAATACATAAAAACTGTATACATATCATACTCATTTAGGCTTAAGAGTCTACTTAGGCTTGATTTAGGAAGATCAGGCTCAAACTGTTATTAATCGAGCGCTTCAATAAAAGACTAGAGCTCAAGTTTGAGTTGTTTAAGTTCCGCTAGATTATTGAGCCAGTGTTCAGTAACGTTTTACCACCCTAAACACAATGGTATTATACCCTTTTTATATGGAAAAATTACAAGAATAAACTTTGTTAACCCATATTTTTCCAAAAGAGACTTGGTTTAACAGGCTAAAAGTCAACACTTTAACCGGCGCTTTTTCCATACCGAAAAACACATGGACCCCACTTATAAAATTATGAGTTTAGCCCGTCTAAAATTAAATGTTTAGCTCTCGCTTTTTTTCAAATTCTTAGCCGGCGCTTTTGTATTTTTTTTACCTTTTTACCTAGAGTTTCTTACCAACTCCAAATTTACTTTTCACCCTCATTTACTTTTTTTTTACCTACCATATATCATCTCAATTAATATTCAACCACATTAAAACCACCTCCCTCATTTAATTGTCTTTTAAACCTAAAATTGTTATAAAAAACATTAAGTCGAATAATAATTGATTTCATTAAGGCATAATTAATAAAATAAAAAATTCCTTAACAAATAAAATTAATTTACCGTCAACAGATTATGTGTTGAATAAAACACATTTAATTTTTCTACTTTTTTTTCGAAACATACAATATCAATTGGTATATGAATGCACATGAATTGATATATGCATAAGTGGAGCTGTATCTTTTACATATTTATATATTCATTTATTTCAACGGTTAGTAAATACAAAAATAATTAATATCCAAATTTTTACCTCAAAAGAATTGGTCAAAATTCTTTTCGCTTTTAACCAAGTATAACTACAATACTTTTCCAACTTAAACAACGAGGGACTCGAATATTATACCCGGTGGTGAGAGTCTTAAACTCGGGGAAGACCTCCCGTATCCACATATAGTTCAATCATAATAAATAAATAAAATGTTAGTGGATTATATCTAAAACACTAATAAATAAGAATAGACTAAATTAAACTATTAATGTCGAACGCCCAAGGAAATCCTTCAAGGGTAAAGTTTAACGGTTTTTTTTTTTTTTTTGAAATAAATTGTGGATCCCCAGATATGTACGGTCCCATAAAAGACATTAAAAGGAATTTAAAAAAATAAAATGTTAAAAGGGAGAAAACATGAAAACATGGGATGAAAAAAAACGTGAATAAATTGTGAGGGTGGTGGTTTTAATGTGGTTGGATATTATTTGAGAGGGTATATGATAGGTAAAAGAATTAAATGAGGGGGAAAAGTAATTTTGGATTTGGTAAGAAACTCTAGGTAAAAAAGTAAAAAAAGAAAACAAACAATTGCGCCGGCTAAGAATTTGAAAAAAAGCGCGGGCTAAAAATTTTAAATTTTAGCCGAGGACATTTCAATTTAGCTGAGGACATAAAACAGCTGGCTAAGTCACATCAGGACACGTGTCAGTCAGCGATTGATTAGAAATGAGGTCCATGTGTTTTTTCGTTTGGAAAAAGCACCAGCTAAGCTTAGCCGGCGTAGCCTGTGAGGGGTATGTGACAGATTTTGATTGGATTAAAGGGTTGCCTTTTAGCCTGTAAAACCAAGTCTATTTTGAAAAAATATGGGTCAAGAAAGTTTATTCTAGTAATTTTCCTTTTTTATATTGTGTTTACATCAAAACAACACTCCATCATAACCTCACGTGTTAAATTATAATAAACAAAGTACAAAAAATTTGTTCATAATGTTAGGTTGCAACCATAACCAAATCATTACTATTACCGTGCAATCTATCTATATTCAAACAAAGGATGCTAATATAAACATCAATAATAATCGTTCAAACTTCAAACCAGGGGTGCTAATTTTACATTCCAACTACAATGTATTTTTTTATATTATATGTAAACAAAATTTAAATTATTTATTAAGCGGAACCCTTCATCAACTACTCAGTCACTGAAGTCGTGCTTCCTCTTCGATACAAACGAAGTTACAGCCTCCATCTTCAGTTCTCCACTTTAGAAACTACAATTTCCATTGCGATCTGCATAAATCATCTCTCAGCTGTTTTCTTTTTCGTAATTTTTGATTTTCTTGTTCAGATCAGGTTGATTTTGAGTTCTTAAACGATCAATGGCTCAAGTGGTTGTTTCGAAGTTGACGCACAATTCGTTTGCGTGCCCTAGTTCGTCTGAGTGTCTCAAAAATCAGATTGAAAAGATTAAACCTAGTGGTTTTGCTTCCAAACTTCTGATTGGTAACAGTGAACAGATTTGCCATAACAATCGTCGTGTTGTTAGCGTCACCGCAAGGAGGCAAGAGCTCGAAGTTGTTCCTGTTACACCCGAAGATGTACCGAAGGTATCATATCGCTTTAGTTTTTCTTAATTTTTTGATCTAATTTAATGTTTTGGTTGATTTCAAGAGCTCCATGTTATTATTGAAGTTATCAGTTCGTTCATTTCTGCTCATTTTACGTTTATTTCCGTTTTGATTCCTTCACCTTCATACTAATTTTGTTTTCTCGATCAGATTGTAGTTCCAAATTATGAATCACGGGAAGTTTTCCATCAGAGTGACCAATCGGTAGGCATGTGGTCTAGACCCATGGTGAAACGCAAGACAAAAATTGTGTGCACAATTGGTCCATCTACTAACACCAAGGAGATGATATGGAAACTGGCTGAAGCTGGGATGAATGTAGCAAGATTGAACATGTCCCATGGAGATCATGCATCTCATCAGCATGTTATTGATCTTGTTAAGGACTACAATGCTCAATCTAAAGATAATGTTATTGCAATTATGCTTGACACAAAGGTAAGCTTCATGTTCTTGATTGTTTAATCTTTCAAACAAAATTGTTAATATGTTTATTCTTTGACAGGGGCCTGAAGTCAGGAGTGGGGACTTACCTCATCCGGTTAATTTAGTTAGTGGGCAAGAATTCACTTTCACCACAAAAAGAGGAATTGGCACATCAGTGTGTGTAAGTGTCAACTATGATGATTTTGTGAATGATGTGGAAGCTGGTGATATGCTTCTTGTTGATGGTATGTTATAATAACATTTAGTCCATACTTTGCTGTTTTACATTTGACTCTTTTAATACAGATAGATGTGATCAATTTTTAAACTTGAAAACATTAGTGATAACTTGTGGATTCTAGTTCATGTTAATAGCGTTTAATAGTACTCTTGAAAACAAAGATTTTAATTTTTTGCAAAATCTTTTGTTTTGTTTAGGTGGTATGATGTCATTGTTGGTGAAATCCAAGACTGAAGATTCAGTAAAATGTGAAGTTGTAGATGGTGGAGAGCTTAAATCTAGACGTCACTTGAATGTTAGAGGAAAAAGTGCAACTTTGCCATCCATCACTGGTTTGACTCAATAATCATAATATTTATCATGAATACATGTATTAATTATTAAATAATTGTTTTATGATGATATCAAATTACCGTTTTGCAACAGAAAAGGATTGGGATGATATCAAATTTGGAGTGGACAATCAAGTTGATTTTTATGCAGTCTCCTTTGTTAAAGATGCAGAAGTCATCCATGAGTTGAAAAATTACCTTAAAAGTAAGTATAATAATGTCAACACGTAGGAATCACTTATATTTATTTATAATATAATCGCTACATGATTCTTCGAATTTTGAACTTAATTGTGATATTGTTACTCTTTTGGCAGGCTGTGGTGCAGATATCCAAGTGATTCCAAAAATTGAAAGTGCAGACTCTATACCAAACTTACATTCAATTATCACAGCATCGGATGGGGTAAATTTGTTTCTGTTTCATTTCACTTCCGTTCTACATTTGATCTTTTGCTGGCTCATAATACTTTATGTTTATGCTGACAATTCAAAATTTCAAAAATTTTGTTACATTTATACAATTTGATAGCAATGCCTGGAACTTTTACTATTCGAAACTATGACTTGGATAATGTGTAACATCTGTGAATTCAAATTTGCAAAGTAATTAAAAACCTTCAATTTTTGCCTATTGGATACGCTACTCATTATTCACTAATAAATAATGAGTTTCATACTAGTTGCACTTGCAACAAAACCATGTATTAAAGGGGTAGATAAGTTACCCAACTTTCCTTTTTTTTTTTTTAACTAATTTGAGACTTACTTAAATCTTACAAGATGTATGTCGTTTTTTAAAAGGAATGAATTTTGGTCATTTATGTATTAGTTTCATCAAAAGCTAAAATTTGTCAAACTCTCATATAGCTGATTATCTGCCTTTTACAACTTTAAACAACAAATGCACATCCAAGCACTTTCTCCTACAACCCGTTGTAATAGAAATGGTTATCTACTTTTGATTATCCAAAATTTAATAATCAGTGTTTACGCCTTTTGTATTAGTCAACCTTTATTAATTACTAATCTATACTTACATTATTGGTTCATTTAACTTTACCAGGCAATGGTTGCAAGAGGAGATCTTGGTGCAGAATTGCCTATTGAAGAGGTTCCATTGTTGCAGGTAACTTTTTTACTTTTTATATTTGTGATTGATATATTTGTTAAATCATATTATTATTTAGTCTTTCGGTCACTAAGGGGTTGTTTGATAGCCTATTAATGATTTCAGTAAAATGCTACATCTGAGTTAGTAAGAGACAGTGACTGTTTGGTTACACCTCTTAATGGGTATTTTTAGAAACATATTGAATGATTCAGAGGCTTCTTCTTAATCAGTCAAACCACTTAATGATTTCATTAAGATGTTACATCTGAATCAGTAAAAGGCAATAATGTTTGGTTACACCTCTTAATGGGTAAGGTTTACATGCTTAGAAACATGTTGAATGATTCAGAACCTACTTGTTTATCAGTCATACCTCTTAATGGTTCATCACATTTTTACCAAACAACCCTTAATGTTGGTCAACCATCTGAAATGAAATTGGTTTGACCAGGAAGAGATAATAAGAACATGCAGAAGCATGGGAAAAGCAGTAATAGTTGCAACAAACATGCTTGAAAGCATGATTGTTCATCCAACACCAACAAGAGCAGAGGTATCTGATATTGCTATTGCTGTTAGAGAGGGTGCTGATGCAGTTATGTTATCTGGTGAAACAGCACATGGAAAGTAAGTTTTTTTTCCCTTAGTGTTGACTTTGAATTTTTCAATGTTGATTTTGAATTTAACTTAATTTAATCTTGATCCCTGGCCAAAGTCATGTGACAGTGCAATACTAGATACCAATTATCAAGATAAAATGCTGAAAAAGTTGATTAGGTTTTAGTTTTTACCGGTGATTAACTGGTAATCGGTGGTCCACCTTTGTGGTTTCACTTAACCGCCCTTAAATCAGGAGGAGATAAAAATCCGTTAAAACTGGTCAAAATAGATTAAAAAAAATGGTCTGTATATATATATAATTTTGTAAAATTACATATAAAAATTCCCGTTCGATTAATCCCGATTAATTGCTAATCAGTATTCCACTGTCCGCCTACCGATTTTTACAACACTGCTTATGAATATATTGATTTAGGTTATATTTATATCTAACGGGCCAAATGGGTGAAACATAAATATAACAAAGGAAATGGAATCGAATATGTCAAAAGATAACCAAAGTGTGTTTTTAGTACATTATACCTCTTGAATCATTTTACGAACAAAACTAATTTTGTTATGTAATATGGTTTGACTGTCAATCACTTATAAAAAATGCATTTTTTCCTCTAATTTTGTTAAAATTAGGTGCCCATGGGTTGACCCGACCATAAAATATATAATACTAATTTTGAGCGGTTACGAAAAGATCCTAACTTGATATCTTGTAAACGCAGGTTTCCTTTAAAAGCTGTTAAAGTGATGCACACAGTTTCTTTGAGAACTGAAGCAAGCATAGTGGGTGGTGTCACACCATCTAATCTTGGTCAAGCCTTTAAGGTAAACGTATACCCTATTTGTAATATTTTTTTAATCGTTATCATATTATCATACACGCCACTTGATTTTATAACCATAATATTGTGTTATGCAGAACCATATGAGTGAAATGTTTGCATTTCATGCTACATCAATGTCCAACACTCTTGGAACCTCACTTGTTGTCTTTACTAGAACCGGTTTCATGGCTATTTTATTAAGTCATTATCGACCCACTGGCACCATCTTTGCTTTCACAAATCAGTAAGCCCATCAAGTGATTTAAACTTCATTTATCAAATTTTTTTTTTTTTTTTTTGGAGATTATGTTATTTGACAAATGATATATTTGCGATTTAGGAAACGGGTGCAACAGAAGTTAGCCTTGTATCAAGGAGTTTGCCCCATTTATATGGAGTTCTCTAGTGATGCTGAGGAAACTTTTGAAAATGCTCTTAACACCTTGAAGGTGAGATCTGATTCAATATTATATACTATTTATTTTTCTGATTATGCTTTTTTGAATTACTGTCAGAACTTCCTAAATTCGTAGTTAGTATATATAGTTTAATCATTTTCTTATATATTTCCACGGAAAATGGTGACAAATTATAAAAAGCCAGGCGGGTTGGGTAATGGGTTAATTTAGGTTGGGTCAAAAACATTCATTCTTGATAAGTGGGTCAAAATTGATATGGTTCGTTTATCTATTTATTGCTTATTTTTTGTCCCTGAAGTTTGCAAGGCTTAACAATTTCATTCTACCCTTAACAGTTTTAACCCTTAACAAAAAAATGTTAAGACTTGAAACATTAGGGATGAAAACTTTCAGGGCTTGAAACATTAGAGACAAAAACTGTTAAGAATTAAAACGTTAGAGAAACTTTATGTTAAGATTGTACTGAAATTGCTAAACCTTGCAAAACTCAGGGACGAATACTATAGTTTACTCTAAATAATTAGTTTATAAACATGTTAAAAAACCTTAGTGAGTGGGATTTTACTAGGTATTGCTTATTTGTTTGTTGATCTGAATAAAGAATTTTGGGTTGTATGCATAAAACATTATAACGAAAATAAGGTCTAAATTGCCACCCCTAACTTCAAACTTGATAATTGCATCAGATTCTTAAAAGGCAGGACAATGGTTAACTTTTTTGCAAATTATTTATAGTTTTGGAAAATGATCAAATTTAAAATAAAAAGCACAGTAGCAGTCATACAATATATTCGTATATTATGTTATAAATATATATACATATTTGCATATTCAGAAACAAGGGATGATAAAAGAAGGTGAGGAGGTAGCTCTTGTTCAAAGTGGGAGGCAGCCTATCTGGCGGTTCCAATCGACGCATAATATTCAGGTCCGAAAGGTGTAAGTCAAGTGAACCAGAGCCAGATTTATGTTTAGCATCCTCATTTGTTTGTTTATTTATTTTGGTCTTGTGCTGTAACAAGAACCCTATTTATGTTGAGTGATTGAATATGTATCAATTAACAAATTCTGATGTTTAACAACCAGCGCCATGTTTCTTAGACTTTTTTCGCTTCAGTTGCAAAATTATTGTCTACTAGATATATAATACACGGTTTTAAAAATGTGGGTCATACTGCTTGATCCAACATGGTCACATCTACATATATTTACTTCGCGTGTCCAATGTGCGAGGCTCACGGGTGATGAGAAAACGCCAAGGGCCTTGATATGGCGCCTAATGTAATTTTGTGCTAAAAATGGTTAAGATTGGTTAAGTTTAAATCTGAAAATGGTCAAGGTGGTTAAGTTTAAAGTTTGTAGGTAGTTATATAAAATGATCTAAGGAAAGAAAAAGTTAAGAAAGGTTTGTTTGCTAATTGTTGATATGTAAAACATATGAAACCACTTCAAGGTGGCCCAAGTGGTAGGAGGTTGGTGGAGATCAAGTTCAAACCCCATTGGACAAACACTTTAAGTGGTCAGTCCACGGTCAGTCCACGGTCAATGATCATGGTTGTCAGGTCAAGGGTCTAGTGTATTGCAATGTTTGGTAGGGATTAGAGATGTACAAACTTTTTTTTTTTTTCTTCACTGGTTTGGGTTAAGAAATGAATTGGTTTCAAGGGGCGTTAGTTCAAACCGGTTTTGGGTGTAGCATGACTGAACCTCTCAAACCGGTTGGGGGATTTTGAACCAGACCCCAAGCTGCTAGTTTAGTACCGGTTTTGAGGTACCGAGTCACGAACCGGATAGGTTCCTAACCGGTTTGCAGGTCTAGGGTCAGGAATTGGGTAGGAACCAGCGGGTAGGGTCGGTTTGGAAACTGATTTGGCTTAAACCGGTTCAGGAAATTGACGGGTCGGTTTGAAACCGGTTTGGGAACACGAACCAGTTTTTTTGCCCATCTCTAGTAGGGATGGTAGTTGGAACCCAACACATTTTTGAGGTGGGCGTGCCACGGGCCTGTTAGCGAGTTCGGTAACACTCGTTTTTATAAAACATTTGAGAGAAATTGAGCTTATGGTTGCAAATAAATCCTTTTGATTTACATAGAATAAACGTCTCATATATTGAAGTCTTCATTTACAAGTTTATTATAGTACCACATAATCATAGAATTAATTTATTTAATGATGTAACTAATCAACCGGCTACATAGTTACTTTGTAATAGTAGGATATTAGAATGAAGCTGGCTTTGACAAAAGAATACAAAAAATACTCTTCACAGAGATAAAGCAGAAAAGAATTGAATAACGATAAGAAGGATGGATAACAAATGTCCCCACCCTTCTTCCGACCGATATCTTTGAAGGCTAAGAATATAGCTTTTTGCTATTTGTTTATTTGTACTCATGTTGGATGAGTTCATGGAAAATCCAATACAATATGTTTTAGTATCTTGAAATAGATTATTTCTACTTTAATGTCTCCAAAACATGTCCATATAAGGGGTCATTTTCGGTAGCTAGCATGAAGCTTTTGACCAGAAAGTTTTGGTGAAAACTGGCTAGAATTTTTAGTGATGCATACATCAATATCTATCACTATTCTTTTAAAGTCGTAGTTTTAAGCATCATATGAGTGGTTTCCTTAAGATTTTGCAAGTTATGTTCTTAATGACTTCATATTGCATGTTTTTAGTCTTGTAGCCTAACAATTTTTTATAACATAAGCCATGAACCCAATTGCTGCTTTTCATTGAAAAATCTTGGGAAAAACGGGATGAAACATTATTAAATAACAATAAAAAATGATTTCACATGTTTTGAAAGAATGATATGCAAATGCCTAAAATCTAAAACAATGTCAAATATAATTATTTTTCCACATATATAGATTAAGCCGGACATCTTTAACATTAAGTATTTGATAGCTAAAGAAGTGTTGAATCAAGTGTTTAATTATTTTAAGATATTAACCAATGAGTAATTAGCCCAATGATACCAGAGGATGAGGATAAGATCTTGGAACCGAATAGATCTCAGGTTCAAATATGACCCAGGAGGGTTTTATCAACTCCATTGGTTTCCTCCCATCTGATTTAGGAGAGTGATCAGGTCACCATGTCGTCTATTCTCGCACGCGAAGGTAATCTATTTGCCCCGATGATCCCGGGTGGCCGTGCCTTCGCTATTAATAAAAATAAAAATTTATTCTAAGGTAGAGAAGGTTCATTCAGAACCTAAAAAATTCGGGGAACCTCGGGAAACTGGCTCAAACGAACTCCAATGAACTCATTCCGACGTCATTGGAACCGGCTCGTCGAAATCTAAACATAAATATATTTAGGGTTCTGCTTTAAGGTTTAACGTTTACAATTTGAAATTTAGGGTTTTGGTTTAACTTTAGGGTTTTGCTTTTAAGGCTTAGCTTTTACCTCTTAGGGTTTAGCTTTAAGGTTTAGGGCTTAGTGTTTTTCAGTTATGATTTGACGAGCCAGTTTCAATGACGCTAGAATGAGCTCAATTAGAGTTCGTTTGAGCCGGTTCCCCGAGGTTCCTCCACATTTTTTAAGTTCCCCAATGAACATTTCCCTTCTAAGATATTACTATTTTTACTGTAAAAAACTCTCTAGAAAGTTAAAAAAATTAGTATTTTTATTTAAAAAAAAGCTCACTTATAAATGCAATTTCGTCCCTTTTTATATAAAAAAAGCGCCGAGTACTTTTAAAAAAAATACCAAAAAAAAAACATAAACTCGGCATTTTAATTTTTCAACGTAACATGTTACATATGTAACATTTTACATATGTTACAATTCTTTGAAATTTATAAAAAATATATATATTTTTTAAATCTCTCTTTTTTTTATAATTTTTTCGCCAAAGTCTTAGATTTTAATGTGTAATTTATATAAAAAAATATAATGTTATAAAAATTAAATTTGAAAAAAGTTACATATGTTACAAAATGTGGATTTCTAGAGTTTTATCAACTCAAGTGGGTTTTCATATAATTCATCCCCTATAGGAGACGTGATGTGAAATGATCATAAAGTGTTAACCAAAAAACTTAGGGGCTGTTTGGTAACATCTGAATCATTAAGTGCTGAACCATTAAGATGTCTGAATGGCTAAGAGGCTC
>WOUH02003071.1:0-19593 GCA_009936405.2 Stevia rebaudiana
AGATATAAGGATCCAGGATCCTTCAATGAGCCATCGCTTATCCTTAGATGAGCCACTGAATATCCTGGGTATAACAATACTTTCTTTTATTCATTAAGAAGATGATGTTAATAACATTTGTATATCTACTAATAAGGACGATAAATTTTATTTTTCATGTCTTCCATGTTTATTAAAATGTACGAAAAAACATTATTCTTTAGAAATATAAAATATAAAAGAATATAAACGGAACCAAAAATATATCTGAAAAAGAAAATACATCTACTTATAAAAGATGCAAAAAACCGACTACAAAGTTGCCAAATACTCATTTCGTAAGAAGTTAACTACTTAGTAATAAATAAGAGCATCCATAATATATTTTACAAAATATTGAAACAACCAAGTAAAAATTATGGATACTAAGTTTACTACTTAGTACCATTCGTTAAAAAATATTAATTGTTAAAAAAAAAAAAACAAAACAAAACCAACAAAATTAATGGCTGGGAATAAATAAAAAAACTTAAATTGTTCATGATAACAATAAAGAAAACCAAAACTTCATCAAACATCTTTAATCATTCTCCTTCTTTAGGGTTAAAAATCCACTTCATTATCAACTTCTTTGGTATCTTCAGCAGTAACATCGACACTAATCATTACTAAAAAACATTTATTTTATTATTATTATTCTTGTATACATTAAAAATAAATTCATTATTAATACTATTTTTTTTAAAGAGTCCATATTTACAAAACTCTGAAGTTAATATGTACATATAAAATTGTACATGGGGATTCTGATGGGTGCAAAATAAAGAAATTTCTAAATAATGGAAATAGAGATATTGACTCTAATGTAAATAATGTAAAAGACATCATAATATATTAATATGAAGCAATGATGTCTTTTCTAATTAGTTGAAGATTATATATCATGATAAAGAAGATAAGTAAATTTTAATATAGTGTAAAAAGTGTTTGTATTTGTCATTCTAAAAAATCATAAGAATTGTATAAGAACTTATACGTGATACGAAAAGCAAAATCACATGGCGGACAACAGTAGTTTCAGAACTGTTAGAACTGGACCGATCTGGAACCGAATCAGAACCGAAATCTACCAACTCTAGGAATTGGAACCGAACTTTTATAGATGTTATTGGTTCGGTTCCGAAATGATTTTTGCCCATTGGTTCCTAGACGGTTCCAACAGAACTGGTAGCAAACCTGTCTTAACAACATGTAACAAAAAAAACCTTATCGACTTTGACTCGACACACACGTGTGCCAATAATAAAAATCATCTGAGATTCAACAAAGTTCAACCACAATTCAACTCATATTCACCAAAAAATGATTCAAGATTCATCCGGAATTCAACCAAAGTCCAAAATATGGATTTGGCATTTTTTTAATGTGATATGCTTATTGGGCTATAATTACTAATTAGTATCCGGCTAAATTAATTGTTTATGACGGTTCTTTCAAAATACCCAATAAAAAACCCTTAACCGAAATTACCCATATTCTAGATCCGGAACTCGCGTATTCGGTTCGGTTCAACACCAACGGTTCGGTTCCTCGGTTCTTAACGGTTTGAAACCGCGAACTGCTCACCCCTAATCACATGTTATGTTAGTCTCAAGGATATATGGACAATTAAAAACCACTTGCAGTTACATTACATATCACATTTTAAATAAAAATTATAAGTATTTGTATGGTTTTTCGTTTTCCTAGTTTAAAATATTACATATATTTGAAGGAAAATAGACGACGGCACGTGATGACGTGAACGTTGGTTTGGCTTCTTTTGAACGGCAAGGTATGCACCAGTTGGCATCGTTGGTGGTTGGCCTGTTCGGTCACTTCTCTTTACAATTCACATGCTAAATCGAGTATTATTTGTTGTGATTATTTTATGTAAAACTATTTAACATAATTAGTTTGAATAATATTGTCCTAACTTTTTCTTAACGACTAATATTGTCCTAACTATTTCTTACTAATATATATAAATATATAATAGGTGCAATCCAAATCAACCCACTAGGGATTGGCTGTCGGAGTGCCAGTAAAACAAACGAACAGGACCTCATGCGTGTTTGCTCACAATTTTCTCAAACAAATTAAGGAATGTATATTTCTTGAGTTCTCTAGTTAAGAAAATATTTTTACTTAATTAATATTTTAAAAAATATAAATACATGCTTACCTAATCTACTTCACATCCGTTTTCAGCATAATTTAAACCTTACACATCTAAAATGAAGAGTATATATCTAAGGGTGGAGGGAGTGGTACCCTCCCTCACTAAATTACCCTCCCAAATTACCCAATCAAATTATGTCACATCAAATGCTCAAACTACTCTCCTAAGTACCATCTTTAGTGGCAATGGTACCCTCTCACTACACTCCCACTTTGTACCACTTTTTAAGCACAATGTACCACTTTATAAACACTTCTCCACCTTTGCTGATTCGGCAAAAACTAGCCGCGTGAACCCAATGTACCCATTTCCGATGGAGGTGGAGTAGCCGCCCGGTTTCACTTGCCGATGGCACTAGCCGAAACCCACTTCTTCCACCCTAAGAGAGTTGTTAAAAAGAGAAAGTCAAACTTTTTATTGTTATTTCCAATGCTTTCTATTTATCATAACCCTACCAAAATAGGTTTTTCTTGAAATTTGTTATTTCTCTATCTTATTTTCATTAGGTATTATTAAAAGAGTATTTTAAATGTTTTTTTAAGGCAGCCGCTATTTGGACCCCTCCTTTGACCACCCCCCATTACGGGCCGTAGGGTGGCCTACGGGCCGTAGGGGGTCAATTTTTTTTTTTTAAGTTCGTATAAAAAAAAATAGCATACGGCCCGTATGCTATATATATATATATTTTTTTTTAATAATAATTTGTTTAAAACTTACCCTATAGATTGTCATTGTGTCTAGTTTAAATTTATCTACTTAAAGTCCATTTCTACTAAATTTATAATGAACAAGAGGACTTCAGAAACTTTGTTGGAGTCGATGTGGGACAAGGAAATATATTTAGAAGGTAGAAGACTCATTTCTCCTTACTCCTTTCTTCTTCCCCATGGTCGATGATATGTGCATGAAACCCAAAAAACCGACAAAATTTTTGTTCATGTGTCTATTTATTTGTCTGATTTTTTAGAAATAAAGAAAATACAAACAAGTTTGAACCGGAACTCTTAATTAATAGCAGCACAGTAACATATGTCTCCATTTTTAAGAAATAGTGTTGTCATTCATGGTGTAGTTGTAATATCAATATTTCAAGATACCAATTTATGTAATTTGGTAGGTCTGATACAAAATTAAGAGACCCATTTGACCCATTAACAATTTTAATTGAGTACTTGATTAATTTTGCACTAAAAAGTCTCTTAGTGAGTCAATTCTTTTTTTTCTTTTTATTCTAGTCTTTTTGACCCATTTGACCCGTTAATGATTATAGCAATTATTCAAATTGCAGGGTTTTTGAAGTTCAGTGCTTGTTGTGGTTGAACTAACTATTGCGTATTGCCTTTAGTAATAATAAAGAAATTTATATCCTGACCGAAGCTTTATACATTGCCAAATAATCTGTATTTTAAGGAGGAACTGAAGTTCAATGAATCTACGTCTTTAAGTCATGATATGCCTTATAACATGTAGATAATAAATATGTGTATGTAACAGTTTTTGTTTGGGTGATGTGTTTTTTGGTTCATTGTAGCTTTGATTGACTTTTGGTCATGATATCATTGTATACTGTTAATAGATTATGTTGATTTCAAAATATACGTGTAAACACGCAGTGAAGCGTGGATAGATAACAGTGTTCCTGTCGTTTCTATATGGAAAATTTGGGTTGAATTTTGATTACCTGACCTGCCAATGCTTCTGATTATCATCATCAGATATGCTCTAATTGTCAATTTACATCTAATTTTGGATAACCTTATTAATGAGTTAAAATTGTTTTCAAGGACATTTTAGTTTGAATTTTGTATGGAATGCTATTGAGCTAGGTGTTCATACAAGAAATCTGTTACGTCTATATGCAATTGAGGTTGAAAATAGAATCTGAACGTGGCCGGATAATCCTAGTTTGCTTAAAAGTAGTTGTCCCACATTGAAGCTATCATCAAATCTGAACGTGAGAGACTAGTTATAAATCAAGACAGCCTCAACGCATATTACATTGTATCAAATAATTTCACTCTACAACTTGTGAAATGTTACATCAAATCAAATTTTTATTAAAAAAAAAAAAAAGAAGCATACGGGCCGTATGTTAAATTTTTTTTTAAATAATTTTAATCGATTTAAAAAAAAAATCTTGAGGGGGTGGTCAAAGGAGGGCCTATGGGTCGTAAGATGGGGGTGGTCAAAGGAGGTAGAGGGTCCAAATAGTAGGCTTTTTTTTTAATATTTTTAGAATTGATTACTTGAATTCTATTTTGATTTTTCTTGAACAAATTTTAGTTTCCCAGAACTATTTATGATTTCTTACAAATGCTTTTAATTGCTATTTTCTAAATATTCATTGTACAGTATAAATACAAATATTTTTTATTCCTTTAATTCTTTTTAAATCAAAATGGTTTGTATTTATTTAAAAGTTTTTACGTAAAACTTTCTTTGTTTCTTATTCTCGTTTCAAATGATTTGTATTTATTTAAATCACTTTCTTTCTTTTATTTTTCTCAAACAACTCATTCTAGTTACTTTATTTATGTTTAGTTTTTGTTTTGCTTATTATAATTCTATTCTTTTTCTTTTTTCTAATTGACGTTTAAACTCCACTTGTAGTTATTTTTTTTTTCAAAAGAATCAATGTACTTTTGAAAGAAAGCCATTGTAAAATCATACGAGGCTGGTGCTTGCAAAACTCCGTTTACTGTACGGTGTCTTCTATCCCACAAGTCCAAAGATCTACTGCTGAAGTCTTCTAGCAGAAGAATGTAAAGTTTCCAGTTCTACTGCTGCTCCAGTTTTACCAGAATACGTTCCTCAGAAAGATTACTTTTGTTGCTCTAGAAACAGTAGCTGACTGTATAACAACTGGCCGTTTTCTGGCAGTCAACCGATCAGATTCCGGCATTTGACTATTTGTAATCCGGCGATACGCAAACTGTAATTTAATATTTATATGAAATAAATATTATCATTATGTTCTAGTACGTATTTCGATTCATTTAAGTGTATACGGAATTTCAATACGAGCGACGGTTTGAAAGTTACACGCAAAACGATGCAACGTTCCATAGGCCCAAAATCCCGACACCTTCTTAGGGTGTGAAACCAAAGGGGTTAGATAGGAAATGGAAAATCGTGAATGTAGGCGAAAACCGGGCGCGAAACGGAGTCCGAACGAAGCGGGAAACGCGATTTTAAGTTAACTCTCGCGCCGAACCAGCCTCGGGTCTACGTGTCACCACGTGGGAGGCTCGGGACCTATGTGGCAACACCAGCATCATCGTGGCAATGACTGGGCCACGTGGCAACACCCAGGCCAGTGACTCAGCGACACGTGGCAGCCTCCGATAGGCCCGGAAGATTTGGCTGCTACGCGCGTCCCGCAGCCTAACCATCCCCACACGCGCGATGCGCGAAGACCCACCGATTGCGGCTAGCTTCTCGCCTAAGCAAACCCTCCCGCGTCGCGCAGACCGCAGGCCAAAACCTGCGCGTGTCGCGAAGGAAACCGACTTTTTCCTATAAATAGCTGACTTCGAGCAGATCACAATTGCACGAAAATATCGAATCACAAACACACTCTATCGTTCTAAAAACTCTGCTGAAGTTGTAAGCGGGTATTCGGATCACGCTCAATCGCTCGTTTATCGCAAGTCTCGTGGAGGTTCTGCTCACGGATCGCTAATTCTCTTATTATCTTATTCTCTCTACCGTTATCTCGTTTATCAGGTGAGATTCACGGACCCTCTTTAATTAACGTTTTACTGTTTTACAATACGGGGGAGATTACATATACATATCAAGGATAAGACACATTGATTGCTCGTTATTACATAAATTATAAACAATACCAACTCAAAGTCCTCAACATTCATACTGGACCGGTTAACACTTGGTGGCAGGGTAATAATGGGTAGTACTACTGGGACTGATAAACCCCATGCGGTAACACGTACCGTTACGCGTATGCATTATTTTCGATCATTATATGATTAATGGTAGTCATATGGAGGCGCATGTATATCTGTTTCGGTGCCAGAAATTTTATGGTAATAACAAACGTCGTAATGTAACACGTTCCGTAACAGTTACAAATAGTATTGTGGTCTTAACAAAGCACTAAGGTAATTTAGTGGCTTTCATAAACATTAATATTAAGAGATAATATTAATCTATAAACTCACTTGTTTTCCAAGAGGTTTCAACAGTAATTCCGAAACCTGCTTAACTATAAACATGGGACTAAACGTACTTGAGATGTTCGTTCAAGTGGTAAACAAACATACGGAATATGGTTCACAACAGTTTATTACATATTACAAAACCTGTGAACTCACCAGCTTTATAGCCGACCGTTTTCAAAACTGTATGTAATCTCAGGTAACGAAATCAAGCCATGGTATTGGCTATACAATGTTACACTTCTGCAACACTACACTGCACTACGAGAATACACATACATTGTAAGTCATGTATTTTGAGTTTATCTATTAATCAATGTGCTCGATCCTGCATTACCGGAAGTTGACGTGGCAAACCGCTTACGGACCGGTCGAAAACTGGAGACCGGGAAGCGGGGTGTCACCGATTGGTATCAGAGACATTGGTTATAGTGAAGTCAGTTACATGATTAAGACTTAGACAATAACTGTAGGCTCTACCCACGAATACACACATTACGCTAGCGCGTTCAAGCAATTGTATATTGTTCAACGAGTTACACACAACACTATCATCTTCCGCACATATCAAGAAGGAGCTATTACTCTCTCACTTCTACCAAGTCATGGCGACTGTGGTATCATTCAACTAGTACTCTTTGCTATTCACAAGTAATGAGACGGAACCTTTGGAAGAATCTCCGCTATTACTGATTCAAGACGAGGAATCCGAGAGACATTGTGAAAGACATTACCACATAGGGAAAAGTTACAAGGAGTATTACCCAGGTTAGGGGTAGTTACTCAACAGGGAGTATTACCCAGGTTAGGGGTCGTTACTCAATAGGGAGTATTACCCGGATTAGGGGTAGTTACTCAACATCATCATGAATCAGAAAGAAGCAAGTTCTTTCACCAAAACAATTCCCCTATCCGTCTTGTTCACAACATCATACTCTCCAACATCACACTGATTGATTTTCACGAATCAATATCTTTCTGGTTTGCAAATCCCGTACGTACAACGGATTCAAGTTTAAGGGATCACACGCCTCAAGTACAAGAGGTAACATCTACTTACGAATCATAGGAAAGTCCTCTACTGATCAATGTCTCGGACCTAGAATGGTCATTTCATTTGATTCCCTATCATTCAGCAAAATGTCTGAACCCCTTAGAGTACCTTACGCATCGCTTCAGTGGATGCACTTCTAGCAAGATACAGTTACGCACTAGAATCACCCATAGTAGACCCTGGAAAAGACTTAGAGATCGGAAGTACTTGACAGTTTGAAATAGGAGGAACTAGAATACCTATGTAAGGTAAATTGACGATTATGGTGTACAACGTAATCGTGAATTTACAGGTACGTATGAATTCTGGTATACTTCTATGGAGGGTTAAGATACTTATGATACCAAGATACGTAACGACACCAGCTGACCTAAGGAAATCCAACCCGTATACAACTTACGTTTAGTTTATCCCGTTCATCTCGATATAACTACGATACCTTCAGCAGGTACTCACATTCATTCGGATCAAAATCTAAGGTAACCGTCACCTTAAGCATGGTATACATAAACACTTGGCGTCATCCTATCGAAAGTATATTACAGCAACATATGGAGAATTCGGTCGACATATTCATTTCTATCAAACACGTACACATCATAGGGTCATAGGGACAATACAAACCTCCGATTCAAGTTAAATTTCGATCTAAGATCATAACATTAGATGTCTCATGGAATACGAAATCTATAATTCAATATCTATTGCCCGGAGGCAATACTCATAATAGAGCACTCACTCGTCAATCCGAGTACTATCTATCATACCTTTCGAATCACTTACACCCTGGCAGATCGACACGTATGTATACATTTCAGAGGGAGATGCTAATACCTCATGATAAGATACGGGTTCCATGTATCAAAAGGGGTTGTATATCATCCGGATAATAAGGAAGAAATTATCCTAGGTCTACCAATGAGACATAAGGAAGTTATCACATACATCAAACTTTATACCGTCTATGAGTGAACCTGTTGAGGAGATCATACTTTTTAAATGATAACTTGCTTACCTAAACACGATCCCACCTCTTACTAGTGATCAGTGCGTTCCGTTTGTTCGATTACTATATTTATCACATTAGATCACCTTGTACTATCAACCTACCAAGGCTAGAACCAAACTACTTATCAGTTATACTGATCACAAACCCGGATTACATAAATCACAACTCATACCCATGCGAGTAAACCATAAGCAGAATCAGACCACTCAGATAATAAACACAGTTGAAAACCAGTTAACCATCACACTCATCATTAAAATACACCAACCTGTACCACCATCCTAGTATCACCAAAAGAGATAACATACCCATACACCCGTCGCATGATATTACATCAACTACCATGAGTTAATACAACCCAACCAGATATGTTTAAACCAGAATGATTACACTTGTTAAACCAAACTACTCCCCGAGAATCGCACGGGAATCAATTTTTCAGAAAGTGATTGTCCACACATTACCTTCCCAAGTGAAACCTTTCTATCAGTCCAAAGAAGATAAGGGTTAACACACATGTCTTCAAAAACATTCCGAGATCCTTCCAACAGAGTTACTCGAATTAACCGCCAGTACGATTGGTTTCCTCCTAAATCAATTTGATACCATGAACGCCTTCCGCTATACACAACTCCTAGATAAAAGAATCATTAGTCAAAACTTCTCGCTTTGAGAGAATTCAATCCTACCCGTTCGAGGTAAAGACGGATTTTTTCAAATATATACCGATTACCACGAACTAAACTCAGGATCAAGAGTAAGCATCCGCTTCCACGAATCGATGGCTTATTTAATCAACTTCATAGGTCCTAACGGTTGACTTAAGTTATGTTTACCATCAGGGTATTCCTGATATTACTTTTCGGAAACTATGAATGCATGGTTATGTCGTTTGGGCTAACTAACGTTATAGTTATGTTCATAAGTCGTACGGATACGGGTATGTAGACCCTACCTTGATGAATTCAATGTTCTGGTAACACGAATAACACTTGAAATAAAATCCGAAGTGGCATAGAATATAGCAGTTAAACGCAATAAAGTCAATTCCTAGATCACTTCGTTAGTGAGAAAGGAATTCATATCCAATCAAAGATCACCGAAAACACCAACTGAAGTGTGGCAACCCTTAGGATTGGCCAACCATCATCAACGACTCATCAAAAACCTCATCAGTAGAAAATTACTCGCAACTCACAGGGTAAAAAGTTCGAATAGGGAGATTAGGAAAGATCGGCCTTCCCACTATTAAGGCTACACAACACTTAAATCCTGTCTCTTTCCGATGGAATAGAAGGATTCATTCCCTAATGCGACACTTAACAACAAGAGTTAGGATGCGTACTCATGCAAAACGATAAGGTTATAACATACACATTCCCGAGAGAAAATTTCACCACTCATGACCACCGAGTTAAGTAAAGAAATTTTTGCTCTCAAAACATTATCTATACGGTACGGAATGCACAATATATACCGATATCTAGTGCATGTTCAATCAAAACAATCTTAACATAAGGCAAACACCTATATGTAAAGTTACTCAATGATAACGAGTATCACCTGAGTAAATGCCAATGTTGTGACTGGCATCTTATGGAGCAAGTCAAAACATTTCAAGGTTGATGCGTTAGGCATGAATATTCCCACAGATATAACAACCAAATCTCGAGAAACTCAACTCGGAGCACTCAATGATTCCAACCTTGGAAGCGAATCCCTGAGAGGTATGGAAGAACGTTTGCGAGTTAGACGAGACTCGAATCATACTTGGATTCCAAGGTTTGGTAATGTAAGAAACCTTATACTCTGTAAAACCCGTACACCCAAATACTCAATACATCCTGAAACGGATAAGATGTATCATGACTTCAATATGATATTACTCGATGTTTTAACTTGGTAAGAGGTTAAGATCAAACATCAGAAACTATCTGAATTTTTAGAATAACCGAAAATTCCACTATAGGAATAGAAGTAGATTTCCATGCACTTCTTTCGAAACTCCCTCGAACATTAAGCAATCACAATACGATTTGGGTCACTGCTGATAGATTGACCAAATCAACATACTTCCTATCCATACGTAAAGGTTACAAGATGGAAACATTGTCAGAAATCTATATCAAAGAAATCATAACGAAGCATGGTGTACCCGTATCAACTATTTCCGATAGGGACAGTTGCTTGACATCGAGACTCGGCAAACACCCCTAGAAAAGGGCATTAGATATGCGTTTGAATACGAATACCGTTTACCATTCCCAAGCTAATGCGAAACGGAAAAGAACTATACAAACCCCTGGAGTTACACTAAGGACCCGTATAGTAGATTACAAATGGCAGTTGGGATACATATCTTTCCTAGTAGAACTCTTGTACGACAACAGTCTAATATCCAAATGACCTCCTATGAGGCATTCAAAAGTACATCACCTTGGAAGGAGGTGGATGACACAACCCTTGAAATCAATCATCCGCCTTGAGATGATTCAATACTCAGCTGATAAAGTCTTCAGATTTGTAGACATCGTCAAGGAGGCTATGTTGATAGCAACCGGAACCTCTTGAGATCCATGTTAGCAACAAAAATTTTTTTGAAAGGTATACACTAGAAGAGTAGATACGCTTTTGAAGAGAAGATAACGCTAACATCTGAAATCCTTTAAAGAATTAACCATATAGAACCTGGGAAGTATTCAGATATCCTGATCAATGACATACGCATTGATGACAAACGTTACTTCCTCAAGAAACACTCAAAATCATTCGACCATAAGGTCAAACAACTCCAAACAAAAACAAATCATGGTAATAGTGATTGGATGAAATTCAAAACGCGGCTCAGGATGAACACATGAGCCCGCAAACAAAAGAACACAATAGTATCCCCACCTATTCCTGGAGAGGAATAGCTAAACTCTAAATTTCGGGATGAAATTTCTATTACATGGGGAGACTATAACAACAAGCCATTTTCCGGCACCGTTCCGACCTAATTCCGGCCTTGTGCCACTCGTAATCTCAACGTTACCCTAATTTAATATAATATTTATTCAAAATAAATATTATCATTGTATTCTAATGCGTATTTAGAATCATTTGACTGTATACGAAATCTCAATATGAGCGACGGTTCAAAAGTTACACGCAAAACGATACAACGTTCCATAGGCCTGAAATCCGACACTTCCTTAGGAGATGAAACTAATGGGGTTAAATAGGAAATGGAAAATCGTGAACGTAGGCAAAAACCGCGCGCGAAACGGAGTCTGAAAGAAGCGGGAAATGCAAAACGAAGTTTAAACGTTCGCTTCACGATATCATGACACGTGGCCATGACGTGGCAACACGTGTCAAGAGGGTATTACACGTGGCAAAAGCCACTGGTGAGTCAGAGTACACGTGTCGATCGACTGGACGAGTCGGAGTGACACGTGGCGAGCCACGGGTGGGCCACACCAGCAAACACCTACGCGTGTCACGCAGGCAGAGCCCGGAACGGCGCTCGTGGCGCGTAGCTATGCCCAACGAGCCTATAAAAGGCAGCAACCGGGCTGCTCTTTTGCTGCACCCAACTTCGATTTCACTCACCTCTAAACCGAGTTCTAATCATCACGACATTCTAAGGGAAGTTATGGTCGGTTCGGGTTATATTGGGGACGCTCGGGAAGTCATTTATACGCTCATGGAGTCGCTCTCACCATTGAGTCTTGAGATATCCTTCTGTCCGCTTATTATGCTCTGGGATGAGATTATGCTAGTGGATCGCTTATTCTCTTATTCTCTAATCTATCTCGTTACCTCGTCTATTAGGTGAGTTCACGGCCCCTCTTTTAATACACGCTTTTACTGTTTTACATTACGGGGGAGATTACATATATACACATGATACGTTTTCATAAGCACATATACAAGGATATATACAAAGGTTATACTTTCATAAACACATATACATGGATATACACAAAGGTTATACTTTCATAAACACATACACATGGATATACACAAAGGTTATACTTTCATAACATGACACAATGACTATCCGTTATTACATAATCGTAACACGTTTAAACGTTTCTATACCACGTAAGCTAAGTCCTATACAAACTGGACCTTTAATACAGGGTGGCAGGGTAATAATGGGTAGTACTACTGGGTCTGATAAACCTCATGCGGTAGAACTAGAGGTTTACGCGCATGCATTATTAGCTCTCATTTATATGATCTATGGTAGTCATATGTGGGGAAAAATCATATCACGCTTCGGTGCCAGACTTTTATGGTAATAACACCCATGGAAACTGTCTGATCAACAATTTTGCAACTAGTATTGTGATCATTAAACACACTGAGTTTAAACAACGTGTTCAAGGATATTAACGAGTAATATCAACTATGAAACATTACAGTCTTTTCATTGATAACAGAAGGAATATCAATCAACAGTTTCATACATGTTTCAAAGAGGTTTTACCACGAACTCTAAAACCTGCTTAATCAATAAACATAAAACTATGGGTAAGATAGTTTTACTAAAATCAAACCTATGCTTTCAAAGGTTTCATCAAAAGATATCTAAAACATATGGAATATGTTTCATAAATCAAATAACAACGGTTTTACTTATGATATCAAAACCTGTGAACTCACCAGCTTTATAGCTGACCGTTTTCAAACTATATGTAATCTCAGGTATTGGATTCTAGCCAGGGTATTGGCTATCTAAGATAGACACTTGTGTGATAGCGTTACATTCGTTTGTCATACACACTCAAGGACGCTTCCGCTACACTATGAGAATAAACATACACCGTAAGTCATGTATTCTGAGTTTATCTATTTAATCAATGGGTTCGATCCTGCATTACCGGCAGTTGACGTGGCAGACCGCTTATGGACCGGCCGGAGGCCGGGAAGTGGGGTGTCACAAGTGTGGTGTATCTATCCTTTTGATTTATTATGTTTATAATTGTATATTATTTGATGCAATGAATATAATATCTGAAAAATAAAGTTATTTGTAATTTACCATATCCAAGTACTCCCGAATACTTCCCTAGTAATCACAACTCCACGGTCGACCAACGAAAGAGCAACTAGCGAATTTTGTAACCTTACAGATAATATGAGGTCCTACTTAAAATTTGTAATTTAAAATACAGTAAATTTATTTCTGTGCTATTTAAAACATTAAACATATGTAGAAATGTTGCTTAGAATTGCTCAGATGGGTCTGATTAAATGATCAAGACGACATATAGGTTAGGATGGGTGATTAGGATAGTGAGTTCTCAGGTCACTCCGCCAATTTCTTGCATGCAAATGCTCTTTTCACTCATGCTAACTTAACGTTTAATTGGATAAAATATATCCCCCAAAAAGTGAAATCTTTGTATGGAGATTAGGTCTAAAGAGAATTCTCACTAAGATGGAGCTGGCTAAAAGGAATGTATATCTCCTCTCAACATTTTGTGATGCTTGTGAGGATGCTCTAGAATATCAACCGAGCACATACTTATTTCATGTAAGCTCGCAGATGACATTTGGAGTTGGGTCAAAGAGAGGTATAAGACGAAGATCAAAATAGGGGGCAAAGTACGAGAACGCCTAATGAGCCAAAAAAAAAAAAAAAAAATTCAATGTGACAAAGCTTATAAAAAAATTGTTCCTTGGCATTATCCTAACTACCCTACGGTTTATTTGGAATTTGGAAAGTAAGGGATGATTGAGTGTTCAATAACCGCAAATAAAGACAGAGAACATCTTGGAGGAGACCAAAAGTTTTAAGAGTACAGTTTTCTTTGCTCTATGCGTTTTGATCATTAATTGATTTGTTTCAAACTATTCAAAATCAGTATTTTCCTTCTTAACTTTTGAAATCTATTCCCATTAGCTCAAAACCGCAAACACTTTTAGGTTGCTTTTGTTGAAAGTAATAACATTTTAGTCTTTTCATGTATAAAGACAATTGTATAGTTTGCTTAACTTTGTAAAAGAAGTAGTTATGTAATTAATTATTAAAAAGGATTATTTCTGTTTTTTCTTACTTACCACATCATCATCATCCATCATCATCACAGAACTATCATTATCATACAACCATCATCATCATATAACTATCGTTGACCACCTACCCGGACACCAAGGGTCCATCTTCATCGCTTAGACCATGTGTAGTGGTAAGGGCGTGGAGAAGGGGTGGAGTATGACGTATCAGTGCCACGTAGGAGAGAGAAGAGGTGGTGAAAAATAGGTGTAATGGGTAAGTAGTGGAGAGAGAAATTGTATTGATTATTTTAATAATTGATTTTTTAATATATAAGAAAAAATGAGAGAGAAGGGTTTGATGGGGCCCACCAACCTGCACTCTTTTCTTCCCCTCCACGTCGTGGAGTTCTCCACGCCAAAACCATCCACGCCCCTCCACGCCCACCGCGTAGTGGTGTTCCCCGGCGTTGCCGGGCATCGCTGGGCCTCCTCCATGCCCACTACGTTTAGTCTAAGATGATTGAGTTGCCAATGCCATATTGTTTTTACTTACATGTATTCACAACTAGGTTATCATGTGTCTCTCTATATATATATAAAGGGTGTATCCTAGGTGTCTAGTTTTAAATTACTAATAAAAAACTTAATTTATGTTCTTCTTTTTTATAATTCAACACGTGCTATTAAATTTTAGCACTCTATTTTAAAATGTAACACATGTATTAGAGCATTCATAGCTCAATTCTTGAAAAAATTGTACGTGACTTTAGTATAATTTAGAAAGTGGTTGAGAGTAATTGTGATTGCAGAAGAGAGAAAGTCTGACAGTGGTTATGAGAAAATTTGTATATTTGAGAAAAAAATTTGAGGTGTAGTGAATTCTCTATTTATTTTTTAATAATTTTTAATAGTGATTGTGAGTGAAGGAAAAAGAAAAAGTTATGATAAAGGTTTAAAATTGAGGGTCCATATTGAAAAATGTATTCATTTTTAGTAAATTATTAGGTGTATGATGGAGAACTGGATGTGAAGGCTCTTACATCTTAAAATTGAGGGTCCATATTGAAAAAATGAATGCTCTTACATATTAAAAAATAATTAATCAGCGCTTTTTAGGTGTTTTTTTTTTATAAAAGAAAGTGACATAATAACACTTAAAAGTGAGCTTTTTTATAAATAATAATTTTTATAGCTAGATTTTTTTAAGGTTTTTTCATCTTAAGTGAGTTTTGTAATTATATTTCCCCTATATATATATATATATATATACACATACTGGATGGTTTATTAGATAACCACTCTCCATGCGACAACTTAAAACACATTTAAGTTAACTTTATACATTTCTCATTAATCGATACGTTATTATTTTTTTAAACGTATTGCACAACTAAATCGCTAATTTTTTATATATAATACGAGCATAATGAAGTTACATTGAGAAAAAAATCACTTCGTAAGTTGTTGATACTACGTATATGTAACATATCGGATAGTGCATGCATACAATATATACAAAAAACAAAAAAAAACAAAAAAAAACAAAAAAACTGGTGAAATTCTTATAAGAAACATGCAAAGTACCAAATTGTATAAATTATCGTCATAGTGCATATATCCACTATACATAAATACATTAAAAACAAAATAAAAACAGATAAAATTCTTTTGAAATATATATGAATAATTACCATCATACTCCACAGTTAGAGACGTTCAGTATATGCGCGGAAATACGTTTTCACGCTCCAGCAGTCGTTACGCTCGAGGAATGTTCGTTTCTCTTATTCTCTCATTCCTAACCGTTATTCTGCTTATTAGGTGAGTTTCACAGCCCCTTTTATGTGTTACTTGTTTTACTATATACGTGGGAGATTACGTATTATTACAAATAATGATTTCATAAGACATGAGACAATAACTATCTGTTATTACATAAGTGTTTGAATTATCACAAGGAAGTCCCCTATAAACTGGACCGTTAACGCAAACGTGCCTTGGTAATAATTGGTAGTACTACTGGGTCTGATAAACCTTATGCGGTAATACCTTTTGCGGTAGAACTCGAGGTTTACGCGTATGCATTATTGACTTAAATTATATGATTGGTGATTATAATATGAGGGGCATAAATCAATTCATTTGTCTTAGTGTCAGTGCATTTATAGACTATAGTAATAACATGTTGGAACTGTCTGATCCACAATTGTCAAAATAATATTATGGTCTAATAAACGTTTTATGGAAATACTAAAACCTGTGAACTCACCAGCGTAAAGCTGACTGTATTCAAATCATGTATGTAATCTCAGGTATATGAGCAAGACAAGGGAAAGACTGCCGGGGTTGTTATATTGCATGCTAGATTATTATATTGTAAAGTATTTGCTTCTGCTATAATATACATTATTATAAGAATCAAAAGATGGTTGGGGTAATCTGGATTGTTTGTAAATCTATGACTCAATCCTGCTTAATTATTGATTAGTGATGATCCATTCTTGGGCCGGAGGTCAGAGACCGGAGGCCGGTAAGTGGGGTATCAAATAGGGTGATGTGGTGTATTGTGATTGATAAGAGAGTGAAGTGTTTTATTATAATTGGTTGAAGAAAAAAGAAAAAAAAAAGAAAAAAAAGCATCTCTCCACCTACGCCAACATCAACCACGCCCCAGCCACGCCTAGAGGGGGCAGTGTGTTGGGCGTGGTTCACCCAATCAACACCCTTTTGAAGATGTATACCAATTAGTCTTAGGGGCTGTTTGAAAACTTCTGAATGAGTAAATGTTTAATCAGTAAGAGGTATGAATCATTAAGAGGCAGTATAATGCTTAACATTTCAAAGAAAATATCTGACCAATTCAGATAAGATGTCTTAATCATTGACACTAAGTATAATGCTTAACCATTCAGAGGCAACTGTCTGAATCATTTAGACATCTGCTTACGAAACAAACAATCTGAATCATTAAGTGTTGAACCAATAATAGCTCTGAACCATTAAGAGTTTATTAAAAAGTAAACAAACAGCCTCTTAGATTTTGAAATGTGACAACCGAAAATTTCTAACTTTTACGGTCCAATTTAGTCGGAGGAAAATTGTGTTTAGTAAAAGCCTATTATTTGATTTAATGAAATCTACACTTGGCTTCTCAATTCACCAGCCTCGGTCAGTTCACAAATAGTACGAAGGGTCGGCGCAACCATAATTGGGTACCAGGCCCTGCTCAGATTTTGTGGGGGCCTAATTTCAGTTTATTTATATTTTACTAATTTCTGATGGCCGGTGTAAGTTTCTCTACCAACCATTGCTGATTATTTTTCTGGTTAATTTTGACTTTTAAATATTTATGATTTTTCTCGTGTGTACTCATTCTAGTTAATGCCTACTATAAAAAATGTTTATACATGGAATTTGAAATCTTCTGTCAGTAACTATCATGATGATGATATGATGATGATGATGATGATGCGTAATCCGTTATACATTTTTTTTAACAGCGTTGGGTCTCTCACGTGCACATCACCGATTTTAGGGCGTTCAAGCACCAAGGTCGACTACTCAGACCGCCATGAGAGACCACACCCCCAGATGCGCGGGAACCAGATAGAATCAGTAAACCCTCGCCCCCCGTCAGGTCTGAACCTGGGATAAAGCCCTGATAAAAACCATCACCCAGATGTTTTTTGAATATGCTCCAGATGGAAATCGAACCCTTGACCTCCACTAGGAAGAAAGGGTGATTTACCATTGAGACACAATCGCAGGACTTATACATTTTTCTTAATATCATTTTTTACACCAATTAGCTTTTGGCGGACTCGAAAGATTTTCACCCAACTCCTACCCAACTGCGCTGTTATTATATTGATAATATTGCGCTGTTATTATATTGATAATCACAGTAAATAACTGATTAATATTTGATTGTGACATATAACAAGTATTTGCAATACTAGCTGTATAGGTATATTACCTAGCAATTTATACTCTATATAATATAATGTGTTTTTATTTCATTATTAATTATTTATATATAATCCAATTTGTGACTTTTATGTAACTATAATAAAAATTAAACTGAGTTTGATGCAAAAATAAGAATAATTTTTTTTCCTGGGATTTGAAGATATTAATTTTTTAACACTAGGTTTTATAAAGTTTGAATCAGCGGCTCAAATCCTGACTGAGGCAAAAAATTGATGAAGCTAGGTCAGAGGATTTACATATGTGGTTTGTGGTTCCTCCTGCGGTGAGCTAAGGGAAAGCACCTGAATATCAAGGTCTCATTAAATCACGACGCAGTTGACCAATCTATAGTCGTTAAAAAAAGTTGTTCTATATTACAGCCTTAGCAATTTTAATCGATGAAAATTAAATCAAACATGGATCTGTATCAATTAAATAGAGTTTAATTTTATTACACCCAAGACATCACAAGCATCAATTATCTTGATACAAGTACAAAACTAATAACGTATTTACATCAATGTTTTTAAAAATTTGGGCTTACTCGGTTTAAGATGATTGGCCCATCAAATGATTATTTATAACCCAATTACCCAAAGTCCAAACTAGTATTAAAATATACTAAGATGATATATTTTAAATTCAAAACACCTCGTGAACTACTCAATCGAATCGATGAAAGCTCAAGTAAACCAAGTTTAAATGAGCTCTAGCTCGAAAGTCTTGTAATATGAGTTATTTATTTATCCAGTCCAAACTTGATTCACATGTCAATCTATGACCTCTCTTAATAAATTATAATATTAGTTGAACTGACATTTAAATGTGACAAACAATAATAAAAAACTCATTTACAAAGTATTTAGTTACAATATATAATTACAAAAAATACCAAACCTTACAATTTTACAAGTTTAAAAGTATATGTGTATAGACTCACCTATATCCAATCTCATTTTAACAATTGATTTATGTTATCATTTTAACAATTGATTTATGTTTAGTTATAAGGTCAAACGTCTTAGGCCCCGTTTGTTTCGTCTGACCCATGGGCTGACCGCTGACTGGCTGACTCGGTCAGCCGGTCAGCGTGTTTGATTTGTTAAACGGCCGCGCTGACCGTATCAGAAACGGCTGACCGAGACCGTGTTTTGAAGGTCGCTGACTGGGCTGACTGAAGGTGCTGGGCTCG
>WOUH02003166.1:0-19542 GCA_009936405.2 Stevia rebaudiana
ACCAATTACTATCACCTATTACTGCTATGTGATCAATTAAGAGCTGTGTTTTAACTGTTACAATCCAATTTTAAGGAGTCATAGTCCAAATCAACATTAAACACAATCAAAACATACAATCATGCATACCTAGGCAACTAACACTAATTTAGCCAATAATCATTGTTAAAACAGTAGTAACAATCATATTATTAATCATAAACATCGTGAACAGAAAGGAGTAGAAAATAATAAGAGTCAATGCTTAAATCAAAAGTCAAACTAACAAAGCAAACCGAATTACAATCCAGAACAGCCTCAAGCTTCCAATATGATTGTTCCAATAGCTAGAGCATCGAAAATCGACCAAGAGTAGTAAAGAAGTCGAACCCTAAATCAACCGGTATCGTGTTGAATTTATAAGATCAAAATTAGGGTTCTCTCGGTCAAAAAGGCTTGCGCGTAGCGCGGATGATTTTTGAGGTGGTGTATCGCGCGGGGGTTGACTTCCTCGCTCGCGTACTGCGGGCGCATGGAAAATCAACCTTTTCTTTTAAACTTCGTTCTTTCGTCTTGTTTCTCCTCGGGTGCTCGTTCCTCGTGCGTTTAAGCTCCAAAACATCGTCTTTAACACGAACACCTGAGAAATATAAAGAGTTTAAGTATATGGACGAAAAGAACCTAAAGCTATACAAAACTATATAATTAACAATACAAACGACTATATTTACGACGAGAAATCTAATGTGTTTTACAACACATTAAACATCCCCACACTTGACTCTTTTTCGTCCCTGAAAAAGCCATATACAATGGAATCATAACTAACTAGTGGTTTCATAAAAACATTTCATTTCTAAAACATCTAATTACATTAACCGTGATTGAAAATATATTTGTCCATTTTAAACCCAACCACTAACAATCAAACATTCAAATTCATGACAATTTAGTTCAAGTTCAAGTCACTAAGCATAGGATTCACACAACAAGAACTATCATCTGCTCCTACTTAGAATTTTCAAGATTACAACCACATGTAGGAAATCAAAATTATTTACAAATAATTCTAATTTTTAATATGGAAATGGATGAAGGTATGAGCATTTTGCATTTTAATTGATTTTTAACATTTAAGCGCATTATAATACAGGTATGAGCCTAATTTAGTGGTGTTTCAACTAAGCTGTTACTCGGCGTGTGATACATAAGCTGCAACCCTTTAAATTCATTTAATTTCATATATTTTATTTATGCTCAGCTCAAACAGTGGATGGTGGATTTAAGCGGGCGTCATCCTTTAGATGTGCCAAATTAGTTAATTAGAAAATAATTAAGATTTTAAGTTTGCAGAGGTTTTCCCTACTAAAACTAAGCAGTTTCAAATAAAAAACCTAATTGATGAATAACCCACTAAATAGATGACAATTAAGGGTTTATTTAATTCAATCCTAAGAACATCTAACTGTCGGTTGGATCTATTCACATATCACTAGCTAGATGCAAAAAGATAAACAAATTTACTAAAAAAAACAAAAAACCAAAAGCTAGCTATATTTATCATTTTCCATTTAAGGTACTAGACTTTAACAAGGACATTTTCTGATTTTTTTTTTGTTTTTTGGATTTTCTATAAAAGACTCTAGTTATATACAAAAAACTGACTCAAAAACGTAGTTTTCCATCCCCACACTTAAAATCTATATTGTCCCCAATGTAAAGATGGAAAATACAAAAACTAAAACAGAAAATAAAAACTAAAAAGGAAAATAAAAACAAAAATAAAAGATAGTATGGAATGGACTCCCCTGATAACGTCGTATACGATCGCAGGCAAACACTCGAGTCGCAATTCCCAAAGATGGTGCCGTGAGCGTTCCACTAAACCGCTCCAAAAATCGAATGTCATAGTTCCACGCAAAGAGAATAAAAACTAAACTACACGTGAACTAGACAATACGATGAGTAGCATATGACAAATATAATAATGATAATCAATAAAACATGTCACATCTAAATAATCAATCTTAAGATATAATCAATCAAGCACATCAAACAATCAACCAAGCAACATAAAAAATATATATACATGCCAGATAATAAATAATTACAAATATCACACCACCACAAAAATAAATATATACACATATACATGTTGAAATGATAAATGCACAAAAGAAAAATCTCTATACTGGCTGCCGCAAAGATCTGTCAATCATCAGCCTCGTCATCATCACCTGAATCATTGTGTTGTGTCCCTGATGGACCGGCCTCGTCAGCGCCTGTTGTGGATGAAGAGCCAGGAAAAAGGTGGAGAAAACAACGGGGATGGATGGGGAGGGAAAGGCTGGCCATAATAAGGCTGATCATCTCGTGCTGTGACTGTATAGAATGCTGAATCCACTCCCAACGAGCCTCCTCCACTACGTGTGGTGGAGGTGTGGGAGGAGCACGAGGGGGTACTGAGGCTGAGGTCGCTCGTGTCGAGGAACGATACGAACAGAACGGTTGGGTGGGGGCCAGCCTTGATAGCGGCAACAACATCGGTACCAGTAGGTGGTGTGACCTGTGGACCCTCTCGGACTGGAGTGAACGTGAAGTGTTCGATCCACTCCAAGATGCCGATCTGCCTAACTCAAAAAACACCGTAGGGAGCCATGGCTGGTCCTTGGTAAGGTGGGTAACAGGATATCTATAAAAAACGCCTAGAAACTCGGAAATCCTGGTGATGATACGGTCCTAAAGCTATGGTCGCCTGACTACCTGGGCGACGGGGTCGTGCCACGGAGGAAAGGAAAATGGTAGCCAGGTTGGCCTTACGGCCGGTCAGGATGCAATAAGACAGAAAACATCCATCTTGTTGCACTTTTCAAGGTCGGAGTGGCGGCCATGTAAAGTACAAAGAAGGATCGTGTGGATATAGCGGATGAAAGGATCACGGATGGCTGACTCCATTACCGATGTGGTAAATGGACCATCGCAATGGTGGTCCAGAAAGTGGCAATCTGGTCTGGTGTAGCCCCCACCTAGATGTGAGGACCAACTAGAACACGCATCTTGGTGCGGAAGTCAAGCTCCAAAACCTAGGCCGGTGTGTAAAAACGAGAGCTACTGCAAGCTCCGGTACCGACATCGAGTACGTCTGTCTGCCGGGGGCAAACGAGACGGCGTCAAGCTCGTCAAAAGTGCCTGCAGTATGTAGAAAGAAGGCATAGAACTCCAAGGTGAGCTCTACATACCGCGGTCGGTCACAACGAAGTGCGGCCAACCATCGCTCACCTAAGGTGGTCTCTAACCTAGGTCGGGCTCCTAACTCTGCTAAAAGAGGTAAATGGTAGGTACGGTGGTGGTGGAGGTATAGGTCTATAGACTGGGTGAGCCTGACATGCTCGGGAGAAGGGTCGTAGAAACGGAGGAAGTTGATCTAAATTTAAAGTTTCTCAAAATGATTGCGAATTTAAATGAACCAAGTCTATGAAATAAAAATTATTTTGTAATGAATTTAGGTAACAAATCAATCAAAAATTGTTTAAAATCTATCTCTGTTGTCACATGTATCAATGATTGTTGCTGCTACTGCCATCATCGAGCAAATTCATCAAAATTTTCAAAAGTCTTGCTTGGGCTCCACATTACATAACTGTCACCAGATTATACATTATTTATGTAGTGCAGCAGCTAATATGTGTGCATGCATATGTTTGTGCCTAGAACCAATCATATGTAGTGACGGATCCAGGAATTTTTTCCTATGGGTTCACCTTTTTTTTGTTGTAAATATAATATTAGTGTATTATAGGAAAGTATATTAAATAAAAAAACTCTTGGTTATAAATGGGTCATGTTAACGTTAACTCATTGAGCTAGTGACGTGTTTGAGTTATTGTGTCTAACATGATTTTCGGGTTTGTGTAGAGTTTGATGCGTCAACCTATGAGCACAACCTGTTTAATACATCTAGTTGTAAACACAATTTGATATGAAAACATTTCACTACCATACATTAACAATTATGCTCAGGTTCAATATATTTTGATGCTCTCAACACTATGTAAATACAAAATCAATTACAACTTACATGTTGTAAATTAAAAATAACACGATAACATATAACTATAACAAGGCTACAATCACAATAGAATTCAATTTTAGATTTTCAATAAAATAAATATGCAATAACAATCAATTTCAACGCACGAATAATACAACAATAACCCATATACAACACATTCAAGATTAGGCAAGAATGAAAATGAAGAACTAGAGAAAGACATACAAAATCAATAGGTGAAAATCTGAAATCCGGATGAAATCAAGGGCTGGACACCTGAATCTGAAATCTAGAGGCTATTTAGGGCTTTAGGCTTTAGAACTCTTGGGACTCGGTCACTCGGATGCAAGCCAGCAGCCTGCAACGCCGCACTGTGGATTGGACTGGTGGAGTCGTGGAGACTAGAGAGGAGTGGCTGGTTGGGCGAACTGGTGAAGGGTGGTGGCGCTATGCTACGGTGGTCCGAAATCGGAGGTAGAACGATAGTTGATGTAGTCTGATGAGAAAGTAGTTCGAAACTTCGAATGTCGATGTAAGTTGTATATGAGAGCTGGGTTAAACTAAAAACCCTAGTCTCGATACAGTACTTAAAAAAAACTGGAAAAAAAAAAGGATTAGCGATTCGAACGCGTGACCTTTTACATATAAAGGAAGGAGGGTTTGTGACGTAAACCACTAGGCTATAAGATATTAATGAAAGGATTCACTGCACAAAACATAAATGGGTTCACTCCAACTTTTTAACTACACGAAAAAAGTTATTTACACTAAACTTTCGAAACACGGTGGGTTCCGGTGAACTCTTTACCTCATACCTAGATCCGACTAACTGGTGGTAAACAGAGATGGCCACTATAGGTGGTAAATGTCGTGTGCGATGGGAGTTTGTAGATGGATGTGGTCAGCAGATGGTGGAAGTGATTCTCCACCACCCCTTGAACTTCAAGCAGTTAAAGAAAATTTCAAGGGGTGCGATCACGTATTTCTGTATTTTAAAGGTTGCCGAAGAGGTGGCGGTGAAGTCCGGTGTATTTCTCAAATCTACTATCATGTATTTCTCTTAGATCTCTAATCATGTATTTCTTTAATCAGTTGTCAGATTTACTTTAACAATCCACCCAAAATGACAAGTGTAACCTTTCAATTTAACAGTGCCCTCACGAAGCAATAGTTACTCTAAGGGACTCAATTCACAAAAAACAAAAAACGACGGAGACTTAGAAGACAAAAATCACGTGGTGAGGAAATAAGGTGACAGAGACCCCTAATCACATGGACACAATATGTAGTTTACTCAAATTATTAATCAATTAAAAGTACATAGACGTTTGGTTTACGGATTTTTTGGTGAAAAGGCAAAATTTGCAAATGAATTGAAATTATTATTTGAAAGGAGTTATCTAAAATTTAAATTTTCTCAAAATGATTGGGAATTTAAATGTATAAAATCTATGAAATAGAAATTATTTTGTAATGAATTTAGGTAACAAATCAATTAAAAATTGTTTAAAATCTATCCATGTTGTCACATGTATCAATGATTGTTGGTGCTCGTGCCATCGAGCAAATTTGTCACATGTTGCAAAAGTCTTGCTTCGGCACCACATGTCCACATTACATAACTGTCACCACACAGTACATTATTTATGTTGTGCAGTAGCCAATATGTGTGTATGCATATGTTTGTGCCTAGAACCGATCATATGCAATGGCGGATCAAAGAATTTTTCCTATGAGTTCACCTTTTTTGGTAGCAAAATATAATATTAGTCTAGTATAGGCAAATAAATTAATAAAAAAATTCTTGGTTATAAATGGGTCATGTTAACGTTAACTCATTGAGCTGGTGATGTGTTTGAGTTATTGTGTCTAACATGATTTTCGGGTCTTTGTAGAGTTTGATGTGTCTACTAACGAGCACAACCTATTTAACACCTCTAGTCGTAAACACAATTTGACATGGAAACATTTCACTACCATACATTAACAAGTATGCTCAGGTTCGATATATTTTGATGCTCTCAACACTATGTGAATACAAAATCAATTACAACTTACATGTTATAAATAAAAAATAACACGATAACATATAATTATAGCAAGGCTACAATCACAATAACATTCAATTTCAAATTTTCAATAAAATAAATACACAATAAAAATCAATTTCAATTCACGAATAATACAACAATAACACATATACAAAATGATTATGCAAGAATGAAAATGAAGAATTAGAGAAAGACATACAAAATCAAAGGGTGAAAATCTGAAATCTGGGTGAAATCAAGGGTTGGACACCTGAATCCGAAATCTAGAGGATATTTAGGGCTTTAGGCTTTAGAACTCTTGGAACTCGGTCACTCGGATGCAAGCCTGCTGCCTGCAACACCGCACGGTAGAGTGGACTGGTTGAATCGTGGAGACTAGAGAGTAGTGGTCCGTTGGGCAAACTGGCAGAGGGTAGTGGCACGGTGCTACGGTGGTTGGACATCGGAGGTAGAACGATAGTTGATGTAGTCTGCTGAGAAAGTATTTCGTAACTTCAAATGTCGATGTAGGTTGTATATGAGAGCTGGCTTAAGCAAAAAACCCTAGTCTCGATGCGGTTTTTAAAAAAAGTTCAAAAAAAAAAGATTAGTGATTCAAACGCGTGACCTTTTACATATAAAGGAAGGAGAGTTTGTGACGTAAACCACTAGTCTAGAAGATATTAATGAAAGGATTCAATGCACAAAAACATAAATGGGTTCGCTCCAACTTTTTAACTACAAAAAAAAATTACACTAAACTTTAGAAACACGGTGGGTTCCGGTGAATCCGTTACCTCATACCTATATCCGACTAACCGGTGGTAAACAGAGATGGCCACTATAGGTGGTAAATGTCGTGTGCGGTGGGAGTTTGTAGATGGATGTGATCAACAGGTGGTAGAAGTGATTCACCATCGCCCATTCAATTTCAATCAGTCTCCTTCATCACCTCCATTCTGCAACCGAGAAAGGAAAAGTTCAAGGGGTGAGATCGTGTATTTCTGTATCTGAGAGGTCGCCGAAGGGGTAGCGGTGAAGTTCGGTGTATTTCTCAAATCTACTATCATGTATTTTTCTCAGATCTCTAATCATGTATTTCTTTAATCAGTTGACGAATTTACCCTTTATAATCCACCCAAAATGCCCAGTGTAACCTTTTAATTTAACAGTGTCCTTACGAAACGACAATTAGTCTAAGGGGCTCAAATCACAAGAATCATAAAACGTCGAGGACTTAGATGAAAAAAATCACGTGGTGAGGAAATAAGGTGACAGAGACCTCTAACCACATGGACACGGTCTGCAGTTTACTCAAATTATTAATCAATTAAAAGTACATGCGCATTTGGTTTACGAATTTTTTGGTGAAAATGTAAAATCTCCAAATGAATTGAAATTATTATTTGAAAGAAGTTGATCTATTACATTTTCTCAAAATGATTGGGAATTCAAATGAATCAAATTTATGAAGTAAAAATTATTTTGTAATGAATTTATATAACAAATCAATAAAAAATTGTTTAAAATCTATCCATGTTGTCACATGTATCAATGATTGTTGCTGGTAATGCCATTGAGCAAATTCATCAAATGTTGCAAAAGTCTTGCTTGGGCACTACATTACAAAACTGTCACCAGCCTGTACATTATTTATTTAGTGCATCAGCCAATATGTGTGCATGCGTATGTTTGTGCCTAGAACCGATCATATGTAGTGACGGATCCAAGAATTTTTTCGTATGAGTTCACCTTTTTTGGTAGTAAATTTAATATTAGTGTATTATATGCAAATAAATTAAATAAAAAACTCTTGGTTATAAACGTTTAATGTTAACGTTAACTCATTATACTGGTGACGTGTTTGAGTTATTGTGTCTAACATGATTTTCGGGTTTGTGTAGAGTTTGATGCGTCAACCTATGAGCACAACATGTTTAACACATCTAGTCGTAAACACGATTTGATATGAAAACATTTCACTACCATACATTAACAATTATGCTTAGGTTTGATATATTTTGATGCTCTCAACACTATGTAAATAAAAAATCAATTACAACTAACATGTTATAAATTAAAAATAACATGATAACATATAACTATAACAAGGCTACAATCACAATAGCATTCAATTTCAAATTTTCAACAAAATAAATACTCAATAACAATCAATTTCAATTCACGAATAATACAACAATAACACATATACAACACATTCAAGATTAGGCAATGAAAATGAAGCATTAGAGAAAGACATACAAAATCAATGATTGAAAATCTGAAATCTTGATGAAATAAAGGGCTGGACACCTAAATCTGTATATATATAGTATTAAAATTTTATGACAGATTTTTATTTTTAATATGAATTCATTATACTTGTTTGAAAGATGAGAAAATTTGTGATTCAACGGTACAATTCGTTTTACAAAATAATAAAGTATAAAGAAATGAGACATGTTTTAAATTAATTATGTTGTGATTTTATGGCTTTTGCACAAATTAAGGGTTTTGTATAAACCTTCACATGTGATAACTAGACACAAATAAGAAAAACATAATAGAACAATTTCTTTTAAGAATCACACATACAACATCAGACCTGGCTCAGTGTTAGAAACTTAAAGTTTAAAGATTACTAATAACTCAATCTCTTATCGAGTTTTTCACTAAAGGTTTAACATTTAATTTTAAGTCTTTAGGTTAAGTGGGACCCTTAAGTATATATTCGAACAATAATTTCTTGCTAAACTCTTTTATTGAATATTTGTCGAGAGCATTCATATTTTAATCTCTGTCTTCATCTTAATAAGTTAAATGAAAAAAATCTTTTGTCTAAACTTATATTTATACCAAGACAAATAGAGAGTGAAATAGAGAAGTCGTCTTGTGAATGCTTCCAACTCTTATTTACCCGAAAAAAAAAACCTACAAATGCAAGCCCGACCCAAAATTTAATTTATATGTTAGCCCAGTTACATTTAATTCTCGAATCACATTAAGGGTTTTTTTTTTTACCTTTTAACATGCTTTTAATGATTCAGACCTTATACTGGTTCATTACTTAATGGTTCAGACTGTTTGTTTCGCGAAAAGATGTCTGAAGAATAATTCAGACATTTGCCTCTAGTGGTTAAACATTATACTGAGTCTGAATGGTTAAGACATCTTATCTGAATTGGTCTGATATTTTCCTTTAAATGGTTAAGTATTATATTACATTTTAATAATTTAGATCTGTTACTGATTAAGCACGATTTAGACCTGATTCAGCGCTGGTTAAGTTGCCGAACTGCCCTAATTGTTACACCAATTCCCCATACAGTACAAAGGATTTGGAACCCTAAGCTATCGCAATCGAGCTTGCGAGTCGTTCTTAATTCGTCGAATACTAAGGTAATCTTGATCATTATCAACTGTTCGTTACATCGTTATTTAATTCATCTGATTGAATTCGTGTTTGGATTTATAAAGCCTATGTACAGTTGACTAAATGCTAGGGTTTCATGTATTTTTTCGGTTCTTAATTAGTAAAGATAGCCATTTGGTTATGTTAAGCAAGATTGTTACCATAAAGACGGCGAAGTAGCCATCCATTGATTAAAAAATGAAGAATTGCTCTCACGCATGGCAATTTAAAGCCATTTTGTTGTGATTATGATTGATGTTAACTAGGATCCTTATTATCTTTTGGTTTTAACTGTGTTTAATCTTGGATTCATTAACATTTGTATTGGAATATGTGAGGTGCAGTTGCTTATTATGATCTACTCTTGCAGAAGCTTTGCTGTCTGTTCTTGCATTTACATCGATCTAAACTGAAAACTAGATAGAAAATCTTTTTTAACATTCATTATCACGTGTTTAGACTTAAGACAAAGAAAGTTATATGTTTGATTTAATCATTTAATGGTTTACATTAAATCTGTACAGCTGTACTACCTGTCTTTAATGAAGTTAAGTTTTTAAACTTGTAAAATACAGTTTTTTCTATTAACAGTGTTCAATTTTTTTGTTTGAAATTGAAATGCACATATCTTTCTATACTTCTGTTTTAGAACAAGAATAATGGCAACGCTTTTGTCTATGCCGCAAATGAATGTTGACTGAAAACATAGGTGTTACTAATCATTTAAAAATACATTTATATTTTATAAACAGCCTTCAACTTCTTTTTGAGACGCACATTAATGTTCTATACTTTTGCTATAGAACAGAAACAAATGGCTTTATCTACATCAGGAAAAATGTTGACAGAAAACATTTGTATTTTAATTATTCCCTATACTAGGTGATATCCCGTGTATAAAACGGGCTGAATTAATAAATATTAGTAATTAAAATCTAGAAATAATAAAATGATATTTTGAAATAGAAAGTATAATTGAATTTACGTAAAAATAAGGTTATTAAGTAAGTAATACAATAACAATATAATTTCTTAGAAGTTTGTTTTTTAACATTTTATTTAAATATGCTTTTAAATATTATCATTTTAAAAATGATCATTTTTATAAAATTTTCGTTGCTTAAAAGCTTTGGTTTTTTATACATGTTCTTTTATTTAATTATCTTTTTATTATTTTTTTATATTATAAAACTTTTATCTTTGTTTATAAGACCGGTTTTAAACATTTTGTAATTTAAAATAGTTAGTTTTTTACAAGCATAGTATTTTTAAAACTTTGGTTTCCTAAAAAGTTTGTATTTTTATTTAAACGATCTTTTTGGTTTCCTAAAAAGTTTGTATTTTTATTTAAACGATCTTTTTTGGATATAATAAAAAAGAAGATTATGTGTAAAGTTTACAAATAATATTAGTATTAGTATTTAATATATTTTTTTAATAAAAATATAAACATATAATATCAATGATAAGCTTTTAATAAGAGAGAGAAGTGGGAAAATTAAAATAAGAAGGCATAAAAATGTGTCATGTGTCCAAAAAAACTTTGTTTTATTAGATAGTATAGATAGATAGATATAGATAGATATGTTTGTTAAGTTTTTTTTTCTTTGGAACTTATTTGAATAAGATTCATGTAAAAGTGTTGTTTACAAAATTTACTTTAATTATCTGTGCAAGCGTTTAGAAATATTATACAAAGTGACATTATTGCGCAGTTTGCAGCTTATTTTGGAGTTGGTGGGATTGTCTTCAAGGTCATTTCCTGTAGATGGTAATTTTTTTATGCTAAGTTTTATAATATATATCACAATCTAATCATATCTACAAGAAATGCTGTTTTGGTTCTTTTATGGATCATTTTATATTGGATATTTAGTAACATGGTTGTGTTATTGATTAATGTAGGACAAAGATAATAATCTCATTTTGGATGTAAAAAGTGAAAGCCGACTTTATGTGGGCAACCTTGATATGAGAATAACAGAGTAAGTAATGACGTACCGTTTTGTAGTCACCTTTTATCTAGAAGTGGACTTTGGATTCGTTTTCCAACAAATGGGTCGATTCAGGGTTTGCTTTACTTAAACGGGTCAACCCATATGGGCTGAAAGTCATCTAAAATCTATGTCTAATGCATACAACCCAATGGTGTAAAAATTGGGAATAAATCAGTAATCGGTGCACGTGATGCACCGTTGCGATTTCACCTAATTATTATAAAATCGGTAGGATGTAAAATCTGGTAAAATTGGTCAATAATGGTCAAAATTGGCCCAAATCGGTGAAAAATGGTCATAGTGGTAAAAAAAGGTGTATATAAATATGTTTGAAAACTTACATAAAAAATCAAAATCCGAATAATCTTGATTAATCCCGGTTAATCTTGATTAATCACGATTAATCCCGGTTACTAACACCTAACGATTTTCACAACACCGATGCAACCTTTTAAATTTTTATTTAAAGGTTAAGATTTAATGCTAAGTTTTTTTTTGTTAAAATTGGACAAAAAAGTGCTTGTGGGTCAACGTAACCTGTTTTGACCCGTTGCCCGTCTAAACAGATCCTTCCATTCTTCCGACTCTATTTTATCGCATAACTCATTTTCGCGTAATAAGATATCTTTTTAATTCTTTATAGAGCTTCTCTGATAAAGATGTTTTCTCCATTTGGAAAGATCGTGTTTGAAGATTTTCTTTGGCATACTTGTGGCCCAAAACGTGGAGAGCCACGTGGCTATGCGTTTATACAGTTCAGCACCAAGGAGGTAATCACACGCGTTCATGAAATTTTTTTTTATATATATATTTTTTTAACAAATTTCTGATTTATTTCATTTAAAGTGAGTATGCAGGAAGCTAAACAGGCAAAGGAGAAGATGCATGGTAAGTTAGTATGTGGACGCCCTTTAGTTGTGCGGTTTGCTATAGATAAGCACTTGATGGAAATGGAGGGCAAATATGGAAAATCAAGTGCCAGAAGCGAGTCAAATAAGTCAAACATGTCGGGTACTGGGTCTGGTCAAACGAGCCGAAGTGCGAAAATAGCTGCAATAAAGAATAAATTGAAGATCATGGATGAAGAGGACAGTGGTAAAAAGAGGCAGAAACAAAATTACAGTGGTCATCATTAATAAGTTTGCATAGACTATAAATACGAGTCAAATGGGTGAGTAGGACTAAGGGTGTAAACGAGTTGACTCGCACGTGATGGTCGAGCATTTGGTGTATAATATCTAAACTCTTGTTTAGTTAAGTAATGATACTTATTCTCATGTTAGAGTGTATGTAATGATCGTACAATGAGTTCCAACAGTTTTTATGTTTTAAAGATCTACTTCAAAATCTCAAATAATCATATCTAGGGCTCTAACGAACTGAATGTTCAAGTAACAGTTCGTGAATTATTTGGTAACTTTTTATGTTATTAGTATTATTTCAAGTTGATCAAAACTTTTGATGTTTGTGATTTTCTATTAAGTTGTTTAATATTCAGGTTTAAAATGGGGCCCTATTATTTGGACCCCCCTCTCCTTTGACCACCCCCCTCTTACGGCCATAGGGGGTCAAATTATTTTATTTTATTTTTTTTAAATAAAAATTTGATTCGATGTTATATTTCACGGGTCGTACGGTGAAATTATTTGATATAATGTATATGCCTTGAGGCTATCTTGATTTATAACTAGTCTCCCACGTTCAGATTTGATGATAGCTTCAATGTGGGACAACTATTTTTAAGCAAACTAGGGTTATCCGGCCACATTCAGATTCTATTTTCAACCTCAATAGCATATAGACATAACAGATTTCTTGAATGCACACCCCGATGTTATATTTCTTATTATGTATATTCAAGATATTCAAGATTTGCATACTTTTGACCTGTTTCATTTCATAATATATGTGATCAAGGAAGCAAAAGGAAGACCTGTTTGCAAATTTCTGATCTAAAATCCTAAACAGGGACCATAACTGCATATTAACTTCCACTTTGACTTTTTGGATGCCAATTTGTGTTTTTATTTATGAATGCAAGAAGTAACTCCAACATTCAGTTTTTATTCGTGTTTTCAGTTAACAATTCTAAAAACATAAAACCTATAAATCGTGTTCGATCATAAACGGGACATGCAAGCACTGAACTTCAAAAACCCTGCAATTTGAATAATTGCTATAATTATTAACGGGTCTATTGGGTCAAAAAGACTAGAAAAAAAAGAAAAAAAAGAATTGACTCACTTTCTAAGAGACTTTTTAGTGCAAAATTAATCAAGTACTCAATTAAAATTGTTAACGGGTCAAATGGGTCTCTTAATTTTGTATCAGACCTACCAAATTACATAAATTGGTATCTTGAAATATTGATATTACAACTACACCATGAATGACAACACTATTTCTTAAAAATGGAGATATATGTTACTGCTATTAATTTTTGTCATTCAACTTGATAGCTGGAATCGAAATTGAATATTCATATCCAGTTGAATTCGATTTTGTAAATGGAAACATCTACATAATTGTATAGATTTTGTAAATGGGTCAGTTTGTTCTAAGATTGCTAAAAATAGTATATGTCCCGTTTGCGGTTAGGGACCGTTCGTGATCAAGTATAATTTCTTAACAAACGAACATGAAATCTTGTTCGGTTTGCGTTCATGAACAACTTGAAAGCTTAACAAATCAAATTGAATAAGGGCTCGCTCGGTTTGTTTAACCATATCTCAAGCACAGTAACAACATATTTTTACAATATCTGACATTTAAATGAAGGCTATTGAATAGTCTGTCACTATTAACTTAAAAAATAGTTTTTTTTTAACAGTCTTAAAAAATAGTTACTCGAACAAACTTAACCGCCGATTAATTTAGCACGAGCGAATGGGCTCCATATGGCCCAAATGTCTTTAATTAGAACGTACATACATGGAGAAAGATAAAATAGAATGCCTAAGAATAATAGGAATAAATCTTGTCTATTCATTTGCTTAAGGTAAAACACAAAAGAAATAATGTAAAAACTCATTTGTTGACTTTTTTGAACTTCCTTCCCCCTTCCTTTAAACATTAATAACTTTTTATACGACATTATTTTTTTTTATAAAAATTGCATTATAAAAACAAGCGTTTTTCTCTTTAATTTGAGTACCATTGTGATATACTTTTTTTAAACTTAAAAAAAATCTAGTACGGTAATATAGTACAAAAGAATCTAGTAAAAAAAAACTATATATACATGTACTGTATTCGTAAAACAACTAAATATACATGTATTGTATTATCAAAAAACAAGATATACATGTACTGTATTTTTTAAACAACTAGAAATACACATGTACTGTATTTTCGAAACAATTAGATATAGATATCATTATGGTACTCAAATTAAAGAGAAAAAACATTCGTTTTTATGGTGCAATTTTTATAAAAAGATAATGTCGTATGAAAAAGTTATGAATGTTTAAAGGAAGGTGGTGGGAAAATTTAAAAAGTTAACAAGTGAGTTTCCATCATTACCCTTTTCCTTTTTTACTAACATTTGAATTTACTTGAATCTTAAACATTGATTAAGCAAATGGAGGGTCAAGATTAGTTCTTATTGTTGTTAGCCAAAATAGTGTTTTTAGCGAATCCAACTTTTATATTCATGGTCCAACATAAACAGATAATGCTTGCCTGGAATCTGGACGCAGAGGTGCTTTCCAAACCAGTTCAGGGTTCATGTATGGTCAACAAAAGTCAACAACCGGGAGATATGAAACCGGTTATGGTTTGGGATTTTGGCTAGGTTTTGGTTTCTACCGGGTTTTGGCTGGGTAGAGTGGACCCAGTTCCAGTAGTTACTGTTTCGGTTATGATTTCCTAGTGAATCTGGAACCGATTGAAACCGCTGGTTCGAGTAGGTTTGATTCCGGTTAATGTCCCAAAACTGATTTTTTTTAATACCGCTACCTGGATGCATGATCTATTTGTCTTATAAATTGGCAATGTCTGCCACAACATGATCTGTTTACCTCTGTTTCTATCTTCAAAGTTCAAAGATCTTTCTATTTTATCTTAATCTTTACTATACATCGTTTCTATAATATTTTTCAGTGTTTATAATAAACTAATACAATAGCTATTTTTAAATGTGATAAAGGGAGATAAAAATAATAATGAGATGTGATAGGTTAAATAAAATTTATATATATATAGATATTTAGAGAAATGATATCTAGTTCATTATAGAGATGTAGATACACATTTACTTTGAATGCTCTTAGATAAATAAACCCAAATGTTTAAAAACTAGTTTTAAATCATACCGGATTAAGTTTAGAAATGTTTCAACCGGTTGTACCGAGTTATATCAGGCGGTTCGTGTTGATTAGTTAACATACAATTGCATAAAACTACAACTTTAGCTCACAAAATAATCCAAAAGTACATAGTTTAATAAAAATAATTCAAAAGTTAATACATAATAATAAACCCAAAAACAATCCAAAAGTCCTAATTTTCCAACAAAGTTTTAAGGGAAAGCATATAATATGTTTATGATAGTGGAGTGTTGAATGTATTAAGTACACGGCTGTTTAAAAATGAAATTTACTATCATCCTCATAAAGAAGATAAAGAAGAGCATAACTATTTTTATTTCCTAGAATATTATAAGTTTAAGTTACAAACAAGTTTTTTTTTTAATGTTACGGTTATAGGGGCTAGGGCAATATATTTTTTGGTTTAATTAGCTGGTATGCACCGGTTTTTTTTAATTCATTGGTAAAACCCATCATTCTAGTCGAGCCCCTCTCTTACGTTCTTTTTCCTAACTCCTAAGATCTTTTGTTACATATGAACAACATAACAAGATGAACAACATAACTAGAACACCTTGCGTCGGTGATCATAACAATAAACGCCAATATTTGGGATTATATGTACGATTTGTTTTGAGACTTGACTGGTTCTGGTTTAAATTGATTCAGTTCGCTATTGAAATTGGTGGGTAGGAGTATGTTTCAATTTTTCCTTGAAGAACTTCTTTGATAGAAATCACTTTTGAATTTCTTGTAGTCCATAGCATTGACATTTTCAATCTCCCAAGGTTCATGGTAAGCATCCCTTTCTTTCGTTCTAAAACATGGAGAAGTTGATATATTTGTGAGATCATTAGTTCTAGAACTTCTTTTAAACTAGCAAAACTGATCCTTATATGACATGTTTAACTTTTAAAATCTAAAATAACTGAATATGTTATCGGTTAAGATTTTTGTTAATAACTAGACTAATTTTAACTGAACTGCCATGTGTTTTGGAATATATTTATTTTTTCTAATATAAATATATTCACTTAGAGTGGTCTTTAGGCTTTCTGTGAATGATTAGAATCGAATGACCTCAACTGAGACAAATAGATGATAGAACACAAATTTACATTAAAAGATACAAAAAAAGAATAAATGAAAAAATTACATATAAACTAATTAAGTGATCTTTGTAGTTCTAAACTTCTAATATCCCCCCTCAGGTGAACAACCGGTGGTCCAAGATGCAGCTGCAAGCAAAAGAATTCAAACTGAAGCTTGGTCGGAATAAACCTGGTATGAAACTTTCGTGTCGTGACAAATTCACGAATGAAGTGAGAGTCCAAGTCAATATGCTTTGCTCGCTTGTGCGCAACTGGATTTAGAGACATAAACAACTCGCTTTGGTTGTCACAAAGTAGAGTTGGATGCCTTGGAGGAAGAGCATGAAGTTCACTAGGAAGATGAGTGATCCAATTAATTTGTACAGTAGCAGAAGCCTTAGCATGGCACTCCTTCTTGTCACTCTGGGAGACAAGATTACCCCATAATTTTATTGAATATCCATAAATGGAGAGACGAGTTTCAATAAAATGAGCCCAATCAACATCAAAGGCATCATTGACACTCGGTTTCCCAATCACGCATGTCGCCTTAATAAGGCCATCTATGGATTAAAGCAGCTACCCGTGCTTGGTTTCAACGCCTTAGCAACTTCTTGACTCTTAAAGGCTTCATCTGCAGTCGTTCGGATCCTTCTCTATATATTTTTTCTCGTGATGAATGCCTCATGTATCTCCTTGTTTATGTCGACGGTCTCATTCTTACCGAAAACCAACCCCATCGCTTGTATTCCTTCATTTCCTGTCTTAATCAAGAATTCGTCATCAAAGATATAGGTTCTCTCAACTATTTTCTAGGTCTAGAGGCTACTCACTCTAATGAAGGTCTATTCCTTTGTCAATCCAAATATGCTGATGATCTCCTCCAGCATGCCGATCTCCTTGATGCCAAACCTGTCCACACACCCTTACCGGTTAACACTTCCTTTGACTCTCATGGTGATCTTTACAACTATCCTACTCACTACCAGATATTTCTTATACAGTAAATCAGCTAGCCAGTTCCTTAAACGCCCCACAATAATCCATTACCAATATGTGAAGCGGATTCTTCGTTATGTCAAAGGCAAACCAAACCGAACACACCCTGACTTTGAACTATATTGTGTGAACGTATCAAAACCTATGCATCTCACTAACTCTTGTACTTGACACTTGATTTTAAACATGTTTTAGGTACAACTAGTTGAAGCACATTTGAGTTGATCACCTACTAATCTTGGACTTAGAATCAAAACTAAATTTTGTTTTTGTTATGATGTATTGTTGAACAATTTGCATTTCTTTGTATGACATTTAGTTTGATTAAATAAATATTAAAACTTTAATAGTTGATCATGAGCTTTTAAACAATCGTGTTCGCCCCAATGTATTCAATCATTGGTTGGGGTGTGACATACTTGCAGCTACCCAAAGACCTTACCGGCAGACGCCTGCACTTTCGTTAATACATTCCAAATGGATACGTATGTCTCATGGGGGTAGCTCGATAGGCTTAGTAAATCAAGCTAGGGCTTGGGGCCACCAAAATGTTAGGGCCCCGAATTTTGAAAAAAATTCATGTATCTCTTTGTGATTGTAAATTGTGTTGATATTTTCATTGACATTTTATTGGTTTAGGCTACATTAAGAAACCCATCAAAAGCTTATCTACAAATTAAAAAAAAAAGCCTAAAATATAGTCATTGTTTTAGGCTGTTAAACTAATAGAAAAAGTAAATAATGTATATAATTTGTTTTTCCTGTCAATTTGAAGATTTGAAGTAAAGTAACAAGTAATTTTGAGTAAATAGATACTTTGATTACATAAAAGGTTAATGGAATGTACGAGGTAATATAATGCACAACGGAATAAAAATGATCATTACAATTTTATTGTCATCTTTAGTTACCAGTGATTTCATGTTGTTTGGTGGACAAAAAAAAGATGGTGGAATAAAATACAATTTGGGTCGGGTCATGGTTTTGGTCATTATTTGGATCATGGATCGAGTTTTTCAGCTCATGGGTCGGTTCGTTTGGGGCCTTCAAAACGATTGAGCCGCCCCTCGTCTCATCCAAAGTCAATCATCCTTTGTTACTTATTACGTTTATCATATTCAAACAAAAAAGGTTACAATGTGTCACGTATTCATTTCACATATTGGTCCAAAACCATGAGACTTGTATTTAGTTTCCGGATCAACTTTTTCCCCATTACTACAAAGCAACCATTACAACTGGATGTGCAATTATTACTTGTACCATCTGCATTACCACCCCATTTAAGGCACAAAATAAAGGTTTTTAGGGTACGAAGTTCAGAGGAATGGGGATACTGCAATGTAAATAAATTCATAGTACTCTTAATGAAAAATAATTTAATTTATTATGTTATATAGTGAATTAATTATACCGAAAGTGATCATTTTGAAGGAATATGTTAATGGAGTGTATGCTAATGCCCATTACGCTCATATTCGTGGACGATACAAATATGTTTATATATGTAACGTGAGATTTAACCTTGTATACTCCGACTAGCAGCATAAATGAGCCGACTCTTTGATGAGCTGCTCATAAATGACCAAAAATTAAATAGTCTAATGGTATGGTGTTTGCCCCCCACAAAAGTGGTGAGGGTTCAAATCCTTGCAAGTGCAAGGTTGGGTGATTTT